>QFDY01000021.1:6334-100701 GCA_003315925.1 Lactarius sp. MG121 | reverse complement strand
CTATGGGGAGGGAGGCGAATACAGATTCACTCTCTTTCTCACTTGTGCACCCTCTCCACTCTATAGTCTCTCAACCTACTCAAAGGTGAGGACACCATTCCTGATAGCTGCGTGCATTGCTGCGCTTCATAATGAGTCACGATAACAATCATGTGCTACCGTGATGCTGACTGATGCTAAGTCCATGACTAATTCCTACTTACTACTGTAGTCATAACCATATAGTAAGCGTCCCAATCGTCGATCCATAACACGTGACGTGTGCTTCACTAAGTCACTCAGGCTGAGGTAATGGGATGCAGGGCAGTTGGTTAAGACTGAGTCAGGGGATTCACAAGTGCCACATGGTCTCCTCAGACATGCAGGCAGTAGCAGGAAGTCGGGGGGTTCAAGGGCAATGGCAAACCAAAGTCGTGCTCAAGCAAAAAGGGCAAGCATAAAGTCATTCGTGAGATGACGGCAATGTGGTATTACACAAGAAGTCAAGTCTACCGTACAAGCTAGGTAGTGTGTGACTTATATACTAGTACAAGATGTTTGTCCACAACAAACATTTGGCATGATACTTGGGTTCTGAACAAGAGTGGAACAAAGGTGCAACTATTGTTACGTTTCGCTCTCAGACTGCCCGGCCCGGTTGTGGACTCTGACACATTCGTGATGACTCGGTATGTCAGGAGTAATATGTCATGGACTTCGGATCTTATTGCCTCGTGTTCCGGCTGACTGATAAGCCCTATTGTTGTACGCGATCATGATTAGGCCTGCTGACTGATGTTCTATTGTTGTACGTGTTTCGGATTACGATGACGACTGCGCATTCTATTATTAGAGTACACTACTTACGCTATTGGCTACTTACGAGTTCGAGCGGAGCTGGAACTAGCTCCCTTACCTGTATTTAAGCTCACAGTAGTACAGACCAGGATCCCCATCTTGGTCTTCTTCCAAATACCACATCCTCTACTCGTCTTCTGTACTAGGGACTCGCAGTGTCCCTAAGTGAGCCAGCTCTGGCATATCCCTCTGTGACCAAGAAGGGATCCCCGTGACCTCATCTCCATCTTCCTTCGTGAATGGTAGATCAACCGACCGTGACTTACCCGCCTGGTACCACGTGTCATCTCGTCTTCGAATATCTCAACTCCCGCACCGCTCGCCCTACCCATTGTTACTACATCGTCGACAACCTCAATTGGGAGTACATTCGCAAAGTCCCCAGTCCACCTCCCAACGTTCCTATCGAAGAGACGTTATATACCTACAGGGATTCCACAGGCACGTATTGGCCGCATCCCGCAGTCTTTCCAGAGCACTCGGACAATCACAGATTCCACCCTTGAGGGAACCCACGTCACAACAGCGTCTAAGTCAGACGAACGTCCGTGGTAGACGTTACAACTATAGTGTTACGTGTTACGTTTCGCCCTGAACCCCACGCGACCAGTGCAGACTCGTGCAGCACCACCGAGCAGTACCGCGCCGAATGGGTTGCAACTGCCAGAAGTGAAGGCATTGACCCCAGAAATATCCTGTATTACGAGCGCGACCCGGGCTGGCAAGCGCCCTGGGAATAGCCGAAAAAGATGTCAAGCGCCCGTCACGTGACCCTGGCACGTGACCCGGTCTAGACTCGCACCAGAAGGATCCAGATGAGCTTGTGCCTGGATCGTGATTGGATCTGCCTCATGGACTGTATGGTTCCTAGTTTCTGATGGATTGTCTGATTGTGCCTGTGGCTTGATGCGCCCAGGAGTTGTATGTTTCAGCCACTGATTGATGGACTTCTGACCCCGTTTCACCCTTGCCTCATTGTTGACCTTGTGACTGTATGCCCCTGACTCGTGTTGTTTCACTTACGATTGGACGATACGTACTAAGTTTCGGACTCCAAGCTGAGCTTGAAAGCTCCTTGAAAGAGTATAAGTAGTACCCCAGTCTCGCTGATATCCCTCAGCTTGACTTCTTGTATTCTACCAGCCTACAAGTAGACCGAAGCAGATACAGGCAACCCCTGTATAGTTATCCCCTCTCCGATCCTGTCTCCTTTGCTTGAGCACGTCCTCCTCTTCTTCCTTGCCACTCGCGTTACGCATATCCTTGCCGTTATCACCTACGGTATTGTCCAAACCCTAGAAGAACTCAGCAAATCCCAAGATCTCGAGAATCCGACCGGAAGATAGACCAGTCGAAGTCTTGGTCGCCACCGTGATACCGCAAGAACCCCAAGTTTCCCGTCGAGTAGCCAGACTCTGGAAGGTGCGCCCACTGGAGCGTAACATTACGTCTCAGTTTCGGACTGCCTCGGCCCGGCCTTGGACTCTGACATATTCGTGATGACTCAGTATGTCAGCAGTAATGCGTCATGGACTTTGGATCTTACTGCCTTGTGTATGGATGACTGATGCCTCTCTATTGTTGTATGTGATACGAGTTACTCTGCTGACTGATACTTCTATTGTTGTACGTGTTTCAGATTACGACGAGGACTGCGCATTCTATTATTAGTTTACACTACTTACGCTATTGGCTACGTACAAGTTTGAGCAGAGCTAGAACTAGTTCCCTTACATGTATTTAAGCTTGTAGTACAACAGGCCAGGATCCCCATCTTGGTCTTCTTCAAATACCACAGCCTTAACTCGTCTTCTGTGCTAGGAGTCTACAGGGACTCCTAAGTGAACTAAGCTCCGGCATATCCCTTGACCAAGAAGGGATCCCCATGACCTCTGCTCCCCAGTTCCTTGTGAATGGTGGATACGCCGACCGTTACTTACCCGCCCAGTACTACGTGTCACCTCGTCTTCGAATATCTCAACGCTTGAGTAGCAAGGCCTTACACATGCTATTACATAGTCGACCATCCTAGTTGGAGGTATATCCGTAAAGTCCCCGCTGTCCTGCCGAACGTCCCTCTCGATCTTCCCCTCTACACTTACTGAGATCATCTCGGAGCCTATCAGCATCATCCCACCATCTTTCCAGACTCGCCTGACAACCACCGCTTCCGCCCCGAAGGGAACCCACGTCACACCGAAGCCTAAGTCAGGCCAACGTCTGTGGTAGACGTTACATATAGTAAGAAAAGGTAGTAATTGTGCGGAGCCATGTGCGAGTCAGCTGAGACCGGAGCGCCGTGAACTTTAGTATACAAGGAAGGGGGCGTAACAGCGTATCGTGCGATGAAGAGATCATGGGAAACGGTTGGGCGCATAAGGAGTTATGGGCGTAACAAGATGGTGTAGCGGTATGACTTAACGCTATGCCGGGCCAAGGAGAGTAAAGCAAACTGTCAAGGGCGAAGACTCAACGCCGGCGTGGAGATAAATCACATGCTAGAACCTACAGTCGATGTGGAGCATGTGTCAGCAAAAGACCTTTATTCAAGGTCAGAGATGTGGTGTCACACAAGGGCAGGCTGAGTGGAGAACCAAGAGGACAAGTTAGATAGGCAGAGGTAAGGAAGTACAAAGGAATGCGCACCTGAGTGGAGAACCAAGAGGACAAGTTGGTTCCACTCAGGACGCTACAGGCAAGCTTAAGTATCTACTGCGGTCGTGATTAAGTCAGAGCTTGAACACTGTTACTAAGTGTAAAGTAATCGACTATGACTAAAGAGCTGACGCATCATGTCTATTAATAGCCTTATCTTTAGTGCTGACTGATGCACTGTCATCAAGGCTGACTATGTATGACATGTCGCTGAGTAAAACCTAATACAGCATGTAATACATGCCTACTAAGTGTAATCTAGAGCATACTAGAAGGTTCTATCCTTATCTACCAATCAGAGAGTCTGTCCATATATAGAATGTGACCATAAAGGGATATCCCATGTATGGGTATACTTTCCCATGGTCACATGATGAAAAGTGCATGATATTTCACGTAACTGACTAGGAATGTGATGGTAGGTCATGTGATCCACAAAAGGCGAGAATGAGCGCATCCGTGACATCACCCCCCTCCTTAAGGGCTGACGTCTGCATTGGCCTCTGTGTTAACAAATGGATTCTGCCAAGGTAAGGATGCATAGATGAGAGCTGCTATCTTTCTGGGTGCAACCAGGTTCTGTTGATGGAACTGCTCAACTTTTTCTGGGGCGTTTGCCAGATTCTTTGCAGGTTCCCATGTATCCTCACCTTCACCATACCCTTTCCAGCGAACAAGGTATTTTAGAGTACGACCAAAGAGTTTTGAATCTCTTACATGGTCTACTTCGTACTCTTCTTCTCCTTTGATAACAACTGGATCAGGAGGAGGCGGTAGCAGGCCATTAACTTCATTTCCTTTATAAGGAGAGAGGCAATCCACATGGAATACATCGTGGATATGCAGTGCAGGGGGTAGTGCAAGCTTATAGTTGATGTCACTTAAGACTTTAGTGACTTCAAATGGGCCTAATTGCTTGGGGCCTAATTTAGATGACTGCTGGTGTATCTTTATTTGTTTAGCTTGCAACCAAACTTTATCCCCGACGTTGAAGACATATGGCTTTTGTCTTTGTTCAACGTCTGTCTGCATTCACTGTTTACTTAAGCGAAGTGCTGCTTCTGCGTCCCTTCTAGAGGAAGTTAGCTTTTGAAGACACTTATCGAGCGTCGGGATACCCGTGGGTCTACCAGCAGGAATTGTGAAATCGGGTGTATAGCTGTAGAGTAGCTCAAAGGGTGTGTGACCCATGGCTGAGTTGAGTCTACTATTAATCACAAATTCCGCTGTAGGGAGCAGGTCTGCCCAATCATCCTGTCTTTTACTAATGAACAAGTGCAAGTAGGCTTCTACTTCTTGGTTTTTGCGCTCTACCTGTCCATTAGCTTGAGGGTGATAGGCTGTGGTGAGACCTGCATCTATCCCTAACCGCTTATAGAGGGCACACATGCTCCTTGCAGCAAACTGGGGGCCGTGATCACTTATAATTTTATGTGGAATCCTGTGCAAGGGGAAGACTTGCTCAAAGTAGATGGATGCAACCCCATCAGCCATAATTTGAGAAGTCACGGGAAATAGATGGATCTGTTTTGTATAATGATCCACTATGTTAAGGATCATATCCTTTCCATGTGACATGGGCAGTGGACCGATTAAATCGACTCCGATTAACTGCCATGGACCCTCAGGTACTTCTTGCGGCTGAATAACTGCTTTGGGGTGTAGATCTTTGCGATATTGTTGGTATTGATCACATCCTTCTACATACAAGGCAATGAAGCTTGCTGTCATGAACCTAGAAACTTGTTCATGACTCAGGTGTTCAAGACCGTTCCGGACCAGCCCAGTCTTATGTAATCACCTTCCTTATTAGGAAATCTGGAAGCGGAGTTCGAATTTCATACTCCGATGATCACGTGATCGATCACGTAATCAAGCCTCTGTTTATCCACCATGTGATGCACCACGTGCAGAGCACCCCCTGAGGACTATGGTGTTGAGACGCGACTGATTTAAGTCACATGTCTCGTGGGATATGATTGTGTCATTCCCTGCCTTATCTTAACTGCTTTAGGCAGTTCTATTGTTCTCTGCCCTCCAATGGCGTTTCTCCCTCTGGCGCACAGACCAGGTGTATTTTGTTTGGATCACCAGTGCGCACAGACCATTATTAGCTAAGCATCCTGTATATAAGGTCTGCTGTCTTCGCCCATACACTTCAGAGTTCCTTCTATCTCTGAAGTGTAAGTCCCCTTTACTCTAAAGCCTCTCTACCTTACGCTGACATTAGTCTAGTACTTGTTTGCCCTTAGGTGTGTAGCGCTGCTAATAGAGTTCCTTCTATCTCTGAAGTTACTTGTTTGCCTTTAGCATTCTTGCTTTTATCTCGCTGTTAGTGCTGCCCGCTCAACATATGGAAGAGTCATTTGCCATTAGTCAAGATCCACCCCATGATTTGGAGCAAATTGTACCATATCCGAGGAATTATCCCATTGGTCAATAGAGAAGACACATCGCCAACATGTCACCGACTGTGGCGCAGTCGTGCCACTCTCACAGATTTATCCTATTGGACTGCAGAGCAGTCACGTCATTATTGCATCATATCGTGCCATTGACTGTGGAAGAGTTGTACCACCCTATGCATTATTCTGATTGGACTGCAGATCTATCATACAATCCCGTTACTTATTGTGTAACGTTACCACAGGAACGTTATGTGCGACGTGCACGTCACTAAGTCGTTCAAGCCGAGGTAACGGGATGTGAGATAGTCGGTTAAGACCAAGTTCGATGATGAATAAGCACCACACGGTCTCCTCAGACACGCGGGTGGTAGTCGAGAGTTCTGGGGTTCAAGCGCAAAGGCGAACCAAAGTCGTGCTCAAGCGAAACAGCGAGCGTATAAGTCGTTCGTGGATTGACAACGATGTGGTATTACACAAGAAGTCAAGTCTACCGTACAAGCTAGGTAGCATGCGACTTATATACTAGTACAGGATGTTTGTACGCAACAAACATATGGTGCAATCTGTGGAGTCCTAAGTAAAAGCGGAACAAAGGTAGAACTATAGTAGGAAATGTGGTGATTGCGCGGGGTCATGTGGGAGTCAGCTGAGACCAGAGCGCCGTGAACTTTGATATACAAGGAAGGGAGCATAGAGGCGTATCGTGCGGCGAAGAGATCATGGGAAACGATTGGGCGCGTGGTGGGTTATGGGCGTAACAAGGTGGGGTATAGGAATAAGAAGTAAAGAACAGAAGCGTCCAAGGGAAAAGGAAGGAAAATCGTGACATTACCCCCCTGTTAGACCTGAAGTCGCCACGACTTCAGTCACTGCCAATGTAGTCGTATACGTCAGCGCTGGGGTCATTAGTCTCATCGTCCCGCTCGTCCACTGGGCAAACATGACGGCGAAGGAATAGATACCTCCCGCGCTCCCCGCACCTTCTACATGCCTCGTACTGCGGACACTCGATCTCATCGTGCCGAGCGTCAAATCTCAGGCACTTCCCGCACCAATGGGGGCGCTTGGAGGGTTCCTCGAACGCCGGGGTGATAGGCGCGAGGCGGTGAATGAGGCAGTTCTCGGAGGCGTGAGCGCGACTGGCGCACCATACGCAAACCCCAGTTGGCGGCTTGTTGGGGCAATCGCTCATCTTATGCCCACGCTTCTTGCACAAGTAACACTTGCGCCTTTTCTGCGTCCGGCTAGGCCCATCTACTAGGCACGGCATCTCGACAGGCCCTCCAGGCCGTGGCACGAGTGGGAGCTCAGGAAAATAGTGACGGGGGCGTATGGGGCGTGTAGTGAGTTCGACAAATTTGTCGGTGATGAGGGGGATGGCGCCTGCGTACTGCATACGCTTCGTGATGCCCTGCAATTTGGCGTCTAGGTGAAACTGGTCACGAACGGCCTCCTGTTCGAGCCGCCGGAGATCCGCCCTACGCGCGTCCAGAGCAATTTTGTCTCCAAGGCATTGCCGCAATCTCGCGACCTCCACCGATAGGCGGGGGTTTTTGAGCTCGCTCAAAACCTCGTTGATGGTGACGGCGCATGGATCCTGTGGGCTGAACACAGCGAGCTGTGATAAACAGCAGAGATGGACAGCATACTCACAGTAACAAGGGAGACTGTGGTGAGATACACTGAGCAACTGGTAAGCAGCAGAGGGGATCTTGCAAGAGAAGCTAGAAGGTAGTTCTGGCACACAAGCAGTGAGGAACTGATGTTACATTGGGGAGGAGAAGACATACCTGGCACACAAGCAGTGAGGAACTGATGTGGACCAGGAGCGTACAAGCTACACTACTTATACTTTACAGAGAGTGACACTGATACAAGGAGAGTAACACAGAGTCACGTATTACAAGGAGTATTGTTCTCAGTATGGGACAAGAGGAATACACAAAAGGAGAACAAGGCGATAAGAACAAAAGAAATCCAGACCAAGATGATATCATAGTGACATCACAATAAGGATAGAACAAAGGAAAGTACAAAGACGCAAAGTACAATGTAGAGTCCAGAGAAGTCCGAATGATGTCATTATACATGATGTCATAGATAAGAAGAAAGTCCGAAATTGTACAGATCAAATATCTAATCTACAAGTCCTGTAAATCTTATCTAAAGCAGTCCATGCTGCAAGTCCAGTCCGTCCAGAGCTGCTAAGTGCGCAAAGGTCACTTATCAACAAGCTGGTGAGGCAAGATGGCAGGGTGCATGGCGGTAGGGTGTGGCGTGGACAGGTAGACTTCCTGGCAGTAACATGGCTTTCCCCTTCCCCGGGTTCCGATAATCTCCCGATAGTCCCGGCGATAGTAAATATACTTCGCCTGAACTTTCGTAGTATTGTCTTCCAATGGGATCATCAGAGGGAAAAAGAACGGGGTGTCAGGAGCGTTAAGGAAGAACGGAAGTCCGGGGTCATCGGACTCCTCGTCATCCCCTTCGTCAATTGGTTCCTCGTCGTCGTCTAATGACGCCAAACGGGGGTCCGGTCGCAGTTGACGAGGGGGCGCCGCTGGGGTCAGCGAGTAGGGATGGTGGAGCTCAGATGCCAGCCGTGACATAGGGACAACGGGCATGAGGCCAGGGGGTGGCTCCAAAAGGGGGGCTACCGCGGGTTCTAGTGGGGGAGGGGATGATGGTGGAGGTGTTGCGCTCGTGGGGGAGACGTTGAGTGCTATGGCAAGAACAGGGGTCGGGGGACGCGACGGGACAACGGAATACGGTGTTCGGGACACGAATGGGGTCGGGATCCCTTCGGACTGTGAGGGGATCGTGAGGTGTTCAAGGATGAGGGCTGACGGTGGACAAGGTCGGTTGTTGGCTGGGGCAGTGGTGGAAGTGGGAGTCGTCATGGTGGGCGATGGAGTTTTGCCCCTGACTTGCTTGATTTTTATAACCTTCGCCCTGCTCCATCGGCGGTGGGGTTGCGGCGATAGAAGTCTGCGATTACGTCTGGTGCGTGTTTGACATGGTCGGCTGGTTCCCACGTGCTGTCACTCATGGGGAAGCCCTTCCACTTGACTAGGAATTGAAGCTTGCGCCCTCGTCCATGAAGTCGCGATCCCATGACCTGCTCCACTTCGAATTCCTCTTCGCCGTCCACGAGTTCAGGGGGAGGGCGCAGGAAGTTCTCCCCATGCAGTTCCGTCTCCTTATAGGGTGTAAGAAGGTTTGCGTGGAACACTGGGTGTATCTTCCATGTGCTGGGCAGCTCCAACTCGTACGTCACTTCTGATAAGGCCTTCTTAATTCGGAAAGGCCCGTGACGTTTAGGGGCAAGTTTCGCAGTGGGGTAGAAGGTTTTAAGGTTCGTTCCTTCTAGCCAGACCTGGGCCCCCTCGGCGTAGGGGATAAAGCGGCTTCTTCCCCTTTTCGCCATGAGATTCTGCGCGTGTTTGATGCAATCTTGCGCGTGTTGTTGTCTCGTGGTCATCTCGTCTAGGCGTTGGTCGACTGATGGTGTGGGGGTGGATTTTGGAACCCAATTGGTTCGCGGTTCCCATCCCATGATAAGTGAGAATGGGGAGTGCTTCGTCGTAGCATTTGGCCAAGAGTTGTGTGCAAACTGTGCTACTGGGAGAGCTTCCGCCCAATTATCCTGTTGCACGTTGCTCCAATGGCGAAGGTATTGCTCCAGCCATTGGTTGGTGCGTTCCGATTGGCCGTCTGTTTGGGGGTGATATGCGGTGGAGATGTTTTGTCATATTCCAAGTGTACTGCACAGCCCCTTCATAAATGCGGACGTGAATCGTGGGTCTCGGTCTGTGATGAGTTTGTGTGGTATCCCATAGTGTGGGTAGACATGTTGGAGGTATAGTCGAGCTACTCCTTTGGCGGTAATAGTTTTGTGACATGGTATGAAGATTGCGGCCTTCGAGCAATCGTGGTCGGTGATCGTAAGGATGGAGTCGAATCCCTGTGATGGAGGTAGTTTGGTAATGAAGTCCATAGCAACGACTTCGAACGGTTCCGCCTCTGGGTCGGTGGATATGGGGAATAGGTGGGGTTTTTGTCGGTGGGGGTTGATCTTGTTGGCCTGACATACGGCGCATCCCTTGACATATTCTTCAACGTCTTCTCGTATCGTGGGCCACCAGTAGTCGCGTCATATTAGTTCGCGTGTGTTGGCGATTCCGGGGTGGCCCATGCTTGGAGAGTCGTGAAAAAGGATAATTACTCTCCGCTTAAGATCGTTGTCCCCGACAACGACTAACGCGTCGTCTTTCCACCACAGCCCGTCGTGTTGTTTGAGGTTATGGTGTTCGGCCCATTGTGCCGCTTCTTCTTTACTAGCATTCTGAGCCACCCAGGACCAAATATCCATATCACATATTGACATTTGGGTGGCTCGAATGAATCTTTCCGCTGGTAGGACGATGACGTTGGTGTTGTCCCCTTCGCCGGACTCGTAGTCCGACCGCCTGGACAGGGTGTCTGCGCGCGCGTTCTTCGTTCCCGCTACGTGTCTCAAGATGAAATCGTATTCTGACAGCTCCAGGAACTCGCGTGCGATCCTTCGGTTGATCTTTTGGGGTTCTTTCCAGTATTGGAGGTTCGCATGGTCGGTGTGAATAATGACTTTATGAGGGGATCCTACGAGGTATGTTCTCCATGCTCGCAGTGCTTTAACCACGGCTAGTAACTCCCGGTCGTAGATGTCGTAATTTCGTTCCGTCTCCGTAAATGACTCAGAGTGGAACGCTACAGGGTGGAACTTTTTGTCGGCGCCTAGCTGATTCAGCACTGCTCCGACCGCGATGTTTGACGCGTCAACCTCCAACTCGAATGGTTTGGTAAGGTCCGGGAATAGGAGTATTGGTTCTTCGCATATGCGTCTTTTAATATCTTCGAAGGTGTTCTGCTGCGCGTCATCCCAGTGCCATTGGATCTCCTTCTTTGTTAGGTCGTGAAGGGGGCGGGCGAGTTGGGAGAATCCTCGTATGAACCTCCGATAGAAATTACAGAATCCGAGGAATGCGCGAACTTCTTTGAGACTTTTCGGAGGTTGCCATTCTCGGATCCCTCGAACCTTAACGGGATCCATCCGTAGTCGCCCGTGGCCAATAATGAGGCCTAAGTACTCCGTTTCATAGACTTCGAACTCACACTTCTCCGGTTTGACATAGAGATCGTGTTCTTCACAAAGTCGTAGTACTTCGTGGAGGACTTTCCGATGGTGGTGTTTGTCATCCGTGGTGGCAACGAGGATGTCATCCATATAGATAACGACTTCGTTCGTCAAGATGAGGTCGCGGAAGATGGTATCCATCATTGTTTGGAATGTAGATGGAGAGTTGGTGAGGCCGAAGAACATGACGCGCGGTTCAAACAGGCCTTGGTTGGTTTTGAACGCCGCTTTCCATTCATCTCCTTCCTGAATGCGAACGTTATTGTATCCCCATCGGATGTCCAATTTCGAGTATAGTCGCGTGACTCGGATGCAATCAACGAGTTCTGGGATAAGTGGGAGGGGGTAGTGATTCTTTATAGTGAGTTCGTTAAGGCGTCGGTAGTCTTGTACTGGGCGTAACTTGCCGTCCTTTTTCTTGATGAAGAAGAAGGGTGACGCGTAAGCAGACTTTGAGGGGCGGATGTATCCCTTCTCGAGCTGTTCGTTAAGGAAGGCTGTAAGCGCCTCTCCTTCGTTCGCCGTCAGGGGGTACACCTTGCAGTCGAGGGCGGCGGGTGCGTCGGGGAGTAATTCAATAGTGTGATCCCATACGCGAGATGGGGGAAACCGATGTGACGCTTCCTCACTAAACACCTTGTGGTGTGACCAGTATTCCGGAGGAACCATTTCCTCGAACGTTTGAGCCTGTCGTTTTGCCGCTTCCTGTTGTGCGAGCTCTGATGCCGTCGTTGTTTTCCGCAGGAAGGCAATCCTTGGCTCCGGTTCTTCGTTTACAACCTGCTCCCATGCCTCCTCATCGAGCTCATACGCCTGTAAGGCTTTGATGGCAGCCTCTAATGGCATCGCGTCGCTCTGAAGGTTCAGGCTGGAGATCACGACCGGTTGGAAGTTTTCGTTCAGCGTGGCATTTCTCCACTCTATCTCAGGCTCAAAGGCCGAGAACCAGGGGTAGCCCAGGATCGCTTCGTCTTTTCCTAGGTTGGTAACCAGGAAACGAAGCGTCTTCGTGCGCTCACCAGTCCGCACCGCTAAATCGGTGTACTGGGTTATCGCGCCATCTCGGTTGTAAGTTCCGTCAACGTTCCATATGGTGATGGGAGCGGAGACGGGCCGGGTTCCGAGATGCGTTCGTTTGAGCAGTTCCGCACAAATAAAGTTGTCAGTTGCTCCAGAGTCCAACAGGACCTGTCGTTCGGCCGTCGCGTTTGCAGATTTGAAAAGAACTGGGATTCGCATGGATCGATATCTGCTATAGTACACGTGTAATGCCTTTGCCCAGGCCGACGGGTTTAGGCGTTCGGAAAATCCTTTCCTCCAAAAAGCTTCTCCACCAAGAGGTCCCATACCTCTTTTGGTTGAGCGGCCAGCGCTGCGATCTGAGCGTCAGCCGCTTCGTCATTCGACAGTACGTGGTTTGCTGATATGGCAACTCGAGTAACGAGGGGGGGAGGTGATACTGCGGGGGTAGTGGGGACGGGAGGAGGCGCTCCTCCATCGCTTGTGGTCTGAGCAGCGCGAGTGCCTTTTTGTGGGCAATTACGTGACACATGACCCTTTTCTCCGCATTGGAAACATCTCCCCTCCGCGACCAGCCTTTGCTTTTCAGCGTCTTGTTAAGGGCTTGGACCCACTGATCTCGGGTGTGACCCCCTCGTTTCTCGTTTTGTCGGTTACGCGTGAGACGCGGTTTGAGCATAAGATATTCGGCTTGCTGAAGCTGTGCCGCGTCTTTCCACTGGTCCCACGTAACTGGGTGTTGGAAGCGTATAGCATTAATCACGAGGTTGTCAGGAAGTCCCGCTTGGAATTTTTCGATGACATTAGCTTCGTCTGGATTGTAGCCGGCTTTTGTCGTGAGGTTTTGGAATTTGGCAATGTACGTGTCGATGTCTTCGCCAATCATCTTTAACTTATCAATGTCTTGGTGCACTCTGGTTCGTTCGGTGGTGTCGGTGTAGGCGTTCGTGAACCGGTCAAGGACCGCATTCCATAAGTTTTCTTCATTGTGCAGTACTCCTCCTGCTATCTGGGTGTCTAGCCACGCGGTCTGCTCTTCTACCCAATCGTCCACCAGATGCCCCCTCATATAGGAGAGGAAGGTCATGGCTCGCAAGTAGGGTACCGTGAGCTGGTCCACGGTTGGGTTCATTCCTCGATAAATTTGAAAGGATCGAAGAAAGTTTTGACTCTCCTCTCGATTTCCATCGAAGATTGGTGGTGGGTTGCCCCCAAGTTTGCCCCCTCCCGGTGCAGGTATTGCCCCGGCTGGGCCCACGGGGAACGCACCTCCTCCGGGGGCTCCCCCACCGGGAGCTCCTCCACCCGGACCACCTCTGCCGCCACCAGGGGCACCGCCGCCCGGTGGGCCTCCACCGCTATCATGTATGCTTCCACCAGGTCCAGTAGTTGAGCCACTGCTCGGCCCCGTCGTCGGCTGGGTGCTAGAGCTATGAGTCGCTCCGCTCGTCTGAGCAGTCGGTCGACCTCCTGTAGCATGTGATCCTCCACCGCCCGAGCCGGAGGTTCCCGCGGTAGTAAGGCTGGTGGCGACCTGAGTGTTGGTGGCCATCTGTGGCTGTACTGGGGTAAGGGTGGTTGATTCGTCTGGGTCGACGTTGATTCCTGTGATGTTGGTTGACCCGAGGGGTCCTGCGCCGAATTGTGGAGGGACAGGTTTGTAAGCGTACCACCTTCCTTGTTTGGGATTGAAGTCAATGTAAGCCCAGAGGCGAAGGTCGTCAAGGTAGTGGACTTGGTGGTATTCTTGGGTCTTAGCGTCGAAGATGAAGTACCCCTCTTGGTTCTTAATTTCTTCCCAGATTACTGAACCCTTTTCGTGGCTGGAGAGTTCGTCGGTGGTATACCGATCAATGTACTGCTGCTGAAATTTCGTGCGACTCCTACTAGTCGCCAGGGTTGCGAGACTTGACTTAATGTAACGTTACCACAGGAACGTTATGTGCGACGTGCACGTCACTAAGTCATTCAAGCCGAGGTAACGGGATGCGAGATAGTCGGTTAAGACCAAGTTCGATGATGAATAAGCACCACACGGTCTCCTCAGACACACGGGTGGTAGTCGAGAGTTCTGGGGTTCAAGCGCAAAGGCGATGTAACGTCTACCACGGACGTTCGTCTGACTTAGACGCTGTTATGACATGGGTTCCCTCGGGGGTGATACCTGTAGATATCCGAGTGCTCGGGGAAGACTGCGGGGTGAGGCCAATACATGCCAGTAGAATCCCTATAGGTGTACAACGTCTCTTGAATGGGGACGTTCGGAGGTGGATGAGGGACCTTGCGGATATATTCCCACTCGAGGTTGTCGACTATGTAGTAGCAGTGGGTGGGACGAGCGGTGCGGGAGTTGAGATATTTGAAGACGAGGTGACACGTAGTACCAGGCGGGTAAGTCACGGTCGGCTGATCTACCATTCACGAAGGAAGATGGAGATAAGGTCACGGGGATCCCTTCTTGGTCACAGAGGGATATGCCGGAGCTAGTTCACTTAGGGACGCTGCGAGTCCCTAGCACAGAGTACGAGTGGAAGGAAGTGGTATTGGAAGAAGACCAAGATGGGGATCCTGGTCCGTAGTACTATGAACTTAAATACAAGTAAGGGAGCTAGTTCCAGCTCCGCTCGAACTCGTAGGTAGCCAATAGCGTAAGTAGCGTACTCTAATAATAGAATGCGCAGTCATTATCGTAATCCGAGACACGTACAACAACAGAACATCAGTCAGCAAGTCAAATCACGATCACGTACAACAATGGGAGTCGTCAGTCAGCATAACACGAGGCATTAAGATCCGAAGTCCATGACGTATTACTACTAGCGTGTCGAGTCATCACGAACACGTCAGAGTCCACAACCGGTCTGGGCATTACAAGGACGAAACGTAACATCACCCCCTTTTCAGCGTCAAGCCCCAGCTTGACCTCGCATGACGGCAAGGGGGTTAGTACCGACCTCGCGCAGGGCTCTGATCCGGGCTATCTCCTCCGTGTCCTGACTCGCCTTGGGTCCACGGTGAAGCGACGCCCGCACATTCTCGATGCGGTCCACCGCGTGCGCTCGCTGAAGTCTGGTGACACACCTGTTGTGCTCGATCTCTATGCGCTCCAGCTTCATCTGTTCCGCTGCCAGCCGATGTTGTTGCGCTCGCCATCCCAGCGTCATGCAGCGGTATCGGTGGATTTCGGCCATGAGTGTCGCATCCTTCATGTGAAGGAGCGCCTGGTCGACCGAATCGACTAATCCTGCGTCGGAGAGCAGGAACGTGAGTTCGTCGTCGGTGTAAGTGGGGGTAGGGGACTGCTCGTTGTAATAGGGGACTGCGTGGACCGGCTTCCCATATTGCTGGTTGCATCCGGCCCTGAAGGCCAAGACAAAGGGATCGGCGGTGAGGATGAGCTGAGTATACCGGGCCGGCCAAAGACGTTCCTGAGCGTCTCGAATCTGAAATGGGATGTAATGGACTCCCCTGTTGAACTGATACCCCCTGGGAGGGGGTGTCTCCGCCCGACTCTCGGCCTCCTGCACAGATTCCTCTTCCGAAGTGCGGTGAACCGCGGGTGGATACATCGTCGGTAATGTGATAGCTTCCCCGGTGGGTCCGCAAAGCGGGGGGGTTTCCGAGTGTGTCGTGGTAAGATGGGTGGCGTAACGTAAATATTGATGCGCTTCGAGGCGTTCGGCTGGGTCGTATGGATCCCCACCCTCGTCGGGCCCCGGCGGGGATGCTGGTCGGCTGGGTACGTACCCTTGTTCGTCGCCTGCTGGAGTGGGCGCTCTGGTCGGGACATAGTGGTCTCCAAGATAGTTGGGCTGGTTGCTCTCGGAATAAACAGTGGGGGTCGGCGAAGGAACTGGGGATGGCCCGGGGGAAGGAGGACGATCTCCTCGCTGGTGAAGGGCGAGGGTAGACGACAGGGGTGACGATGGCGTGGACTGTACTCGGTAAGGTGCGGATAGCTCGTCGTTGACGACATAGCGGAAGTTCACTGGGGAAGAGGGTCTCATAAGTGGGGAGTGAAGTGAAGGAGGGGGATGGGGACGTCTCTTGGGATTTCCCCATGCTTATATGTGTTTCGCGGGCTGGATTGGAATTTTTGAATTCCCGAATTGCGTCGTCTGCGAATACGTCATCCTTGTCGACCCATTGGTTATCCGAGTCCGGGTATCCCTTCCATTTGACCAAATACTGTAGTTTGCGACTTCTGCCGAACCGCCGAGAGTCCAGAATCTTCTCGATTTCGTATTCCTCTTCGCCCCCAACTAGATCCGGTGGTGGGCGTTGATAGTTTGGTCCATGCGTGGGTGTCTCGCGATAAGGCGTCAGAAGGTCCACATGGAACACTGGGTGGATCTGCCACTGCGTGGGAAGTTCTAAGCGGTAATTGACTGCGGACATCACCTGGGCAACCTTAAATGGGCCGTGGCGTCTTGCCGCTAGTTTTGCCGTTGGTTGGTGGGTGCGTAGGTGGCGTCCTTCTAGCCACACTTGATCTCCGATTTGGAACTTGGGCGTATCTTTGGCCTTGATCCATCCCTGCTGCGCTTTGATCATCAGTGACTGCGCGCGCTGTCGGAGTTCTTTGAACTGTTTGACTCTGAGCGCCACCTGCGGGATCGGTGATGGCCTATCGGTCCAATCAGCGCGTGGGTTGTATCCCATGAGGAGCTGGAACGGGGATTCTTTAGTGGTTTCACTGGGCCAGTTGTTATGCGTAAACTCAGCCATGGGGAGGTAGTGGATCCAGTCGTCTTGTCGTTCGTTGACCCAAAATCGCAGGTATTGTTCTAACCATTGATTTGTGCGTTCCGATTGCCCGTTGGTTCGCGGGTGATAGGCCGTGGAGATATTTTGTTCGATCCCCAAGAGTTTGCACAATTCGCGTGTGAATTTTGAAGCGAATCTGGGGTCTCGATCGCTGATTATCTTCCCTGGTAGTCCGAATCGAGGGAACACGTGTTTGACGTATAGGGCAGCTGTTCCTTCAGCCGATATCTCTTCTTGGCATGGGATGAACAGGGACATTTTTGTGCAATCATGATCCGTTATCGTGAGGATTGTATCGCAGCCCTGTGCTTCTGGAAGTTTAGTGATGAAATCTAGCGCGATAGTTTCAAAGGGCATAGCTTCGGGTTTTGGGAATATTGGGCGCAGTGGGGCCTTGATTGCTCTGGTGTTGACCTTGATCCTTTGACAGTCGGCGCATCCTTTGATGTAGTCCGTGACTTCGTTCCTGAGACCTGGCCACCAGTAATATCGTTCTATAAGTTTGATGGTCCGGCTGATCCCTGGGTGTCCGTATACTGGAGGGTCGTGATGATTCCTTATGAGTTCTCGCTTCTCAAGGAGCCCTCCTGTTACCACCCGTCGTCCGTCTTTGTACCAAGTGCCTTCGATTCTCTTCAGTCCATGTGGGTCTATCCAGGGGCGGAGTTTGTCGTCGTCCTGGGCGTATACCGGATTTGTCTTTTCCATTTCTTGTACAGATATGGTGGCGTTGACTCGGAGGGGGTCTTCCGTCGTGTCGATGGCTGCGGCCCTGACGAAGATGTCATCGGGTAGTACCGTGACTTGGTCGTTATCTCCTTCCCCTTGATCGTAGTCCGGGCGTCTAGATAGGGCATCGGCTTGTCCGTTTGCCGTTCCCTTGATGTGATGAATTTCGATATCATACTCAGAGAGTTCTAGTACTTCCCGTGCTACTCGGCGACTTATCTTTTGTGGGGAGCGCCAATACTGGAGGTTCATGTGGTCCGAAAATACTTTGATCTTGTGTGGGGATCCTGCCAGGTAGTGGCGCCAGTTTCGAAGTGCCTTAACGATTGCTAGGAGTTCGAGGTCGTAGATGTCGTAGTTCCGTTCCGCTGCACTGAGGGTGTTTGAATAGTAGGCGATAGGGTGTCTCTTGCCGTCTTCTTTGCGTTGGAGTAGTACTGCTCCTATTGCAAACCCTGAGGCATCTACTTCGATGTCAAATTGATCTTCTAGCTTGGCGTGTGCGAGGACTGGTTCTTCCGTGACAAGCTTCTTGATTTTGTTGAACGCTTCCTGTTCTACTGCTGTCCATGTCCATTCCGTGTCTTTTCGTGTGAGTTTGTTAAGGGGACGGGCGTGTGTGGCAAAATTTCGAATGAAAGCGCGGTAGAAGTTGCAGAAGCCTAGGAACGATCGCACCTGTTTGACGTTTTTGGGGTTTGGCCAGTCTTTGATGCCGGAAATTTTGACAGGGTCCATACGTGTCACCCCCTTTTCAATGATTACCCCCAGGTAATCGATGCTTGGTGCGTGGAAGATGCATTTTTCCGGTTTGAGGAACAGGTCGTTTTCCTCTAGTAGGTCCAAGATGTCGTGTACCGCGTCAATGTGTGCTTGTTCCGTAGATCGGGTTGCTATGCCTATGTCGTCCATGTATACTCTGATGATCGTACCTTTTGTTTCGTGGTACGCGATAAGGTCCTTGCAGATCTCATTCATCATGGTTTGGAAGGTCGCCGGAGAGTTGGTCAGCCCGAAAAACATTACCGTTGGTTCGAAAAGTCCGTATTTCGTTTTAAACGCAGCTTTTTCCTGGTCTCCCTCTTTGATCCTTACGTTGTTATATCCCCAACGAATGTCCAGTTTGGTGAATATAAACGCTCCGCTTAGGTCTGCAATAAGTTCCGGTATTAGCGGGAGGGGGTATTGGTTGCGTATAGTCCAGTTGTTGATATTCCGGTAGTCCTGTACAGGGCGTAGTTTTCCATCCTTCTTTTTGATGAAGAAAAAGGATGATGCGTACGGGGATTTAGAGGGTCAAATGTATCCTTTGGCCAGTTGTTCGTCAATCCATTCTTTGAGCGCCTTGTCTTCTGTCTGACTCATTGGGTAGATCTTGCAGTCGATCGTGTCTGGCGCGTTTGGTTTGAAGTCGATTGCGTGATCCCAGGGTTTCGACAGCGGGAAGCGATTGGATTCTTCCTTGCTGAAGATTTTAACGTGTTGTTGGTACTCTTCTGGGACCGCTTTCTTTTCCGTGTACTGCTTGGCTTCTATAGCCATCTCAGTTGACATCGTAGTGCGTAGACGAGTGTCTTCGAGGTCGCATTCTCGTCGCAGTTGCTCTTCGATTTTCTGTTTGTTGGGAAGTAGTAGCTTCTCGAGTACGAGTTGTGCTATGACCGGATCTATTCGTGGTTTTGTGGGGTTGATAGTGCGGAGGACAACCGGGTACTCAGCTTCGTTAAGCGTGGCCGTTGCCCATTGGATATTGGGTTGGAAGGTTGCTAGCCATGGATACCCTAATATTATGTCTTCTCCTCCTACATCGGTTACGAGGAATTGCATTTCTTTGGTAATTCCCTTGGTTTGTACTTCTAGATCCACGCAATGGGTAATCTTGCCCCCTTTGTTGTGCGTGCCGTCAATGTTCCAGATCTTCCGATGGCGGTCTAGTTCTTTGAGGCCTAGCCTCATCCTTTTGACGAAGTCCGGATGTATGAAGTTGTTAGTGGCTCCGGAGTCCACTAGTGCTCGTTTGTCGGCCATGGCATAACTTGCGCGCAATGAAACTGGAACATGCATAGATTGATAGCACGTTATGAACACAGAATTACACCGTAATGCCCTCACCCAGGCCGTCGGGTTCAGGCGCTTTGAAAATCCTCTCGCCCCAACAGGTCTCGAACTACCAAGTCCCTGGCTTCGTCGTCAAGGTTTCGGACTCCGTTTATCCAGCTGGTCGCCCATTCTTGTGGCGTATCAGTGGTGGCGCGGGCGCTGCGGCTACTGCCGCCGTCATCCTCGAATTGGATCAAGGGTTCGTCTTGGACACTTTGAACTTCTTCTATGAACGCTCCTCTTCCCTGACAGGGTTGCCAGTTCGTGTTGGTGCGCGGTTTGCGGGGTTGGCGGCAATCGCGGGACATGTGTCCGAGCTTCCCACAGTTGTAGCAATTGATGTTCTTCATGTCTACAACTCCTTTTCCCTGGGAGCGCCCCCCTTGCGGCGTGTACGGGGATCGAGTGTAATCGATTTCTTCTGAACCCACGAGTCGAGTGCGGACCCTTCCTGGGGTGGTGTCCATGGTGTCCGGGTGGCTCCGGAATGCCTGCCATCCTTGGCGTGGCTGTAGAGGGCGATTTGGAGCGTTGAAAGTCCTGAGAGAAGTATTGCCCGGCTTACCGGGTCCCGGGGGTTTACGCCCCCCCAAACGTGTCTGCAGATGCATCCATTTGCGCTGTTGCTCAAGTGCAGCTGTTTTCCATTGAGCGTACGTGTTTGGGCTGTGGAAGTTGTATGCATTCTTATAAAGTTCTACCGGGAGTCCACTGGTGAACTTGTTGAGGACTAGGGAGTCGTCGAAGCGGTAGCCTGCCTCTCTGACTGCCTTTTCAAATTTGGCGACGTAGGAGTCGATATCTTGCCCTTCCATTCGGAATCCTTTCTGGAGTTCCTGTTGCGCCCTTTCCCTTTTGATCGTGTCAGCAAATGTGTTGCGGAAGCCGAGTTCAATGGCCTCCCAGATCCACTTGTCGTAGGGTCCGTTCTTGATTTTGTACGCTTTGACCCACTTAGTGGTAGAAAGGACCCATTCGTTAATGTGGTCCCCTTGGATGTAAGTGAGAAAGATCAGCGCCTTTCGATAGGGGAGAGTGAACACAGGGTTGTCATAGTTGGTCTCCACGAACAGCTCCCATTGGGTGAGGAACTGCTGAACTTTAGTGCGATCCCCGGTGAACACGAGGGGTTCTTTGCCCATAAATTTCTCGGGTTTGGTTCCGCTTGACACGTTTGGTCCGGTGAAGAGTGGTCCTCCCGGGTCTCCTCCTCCGTCATCTCCTCCTCCGGGTGGGGGTCCTCCGCCGCGACTGATGCGTGCGGGTTCCTGGAATGTGGTTGGTTGTTCGGTGATTGTAGTGGTCATATCTGTAGGGATGGACTCAGCTAGTAATCCCAGTTGCGTTTCTTCTTCTTCGGCCTGTGCTTCGAGGATGCGAATCTCTTCGGGGTTGCTCCCTAAGGATGGGGAAGGTGCGGGTGTCTTGGGAGTAGGGGAACGGACTGGTTCTTCTTCTTGTCCGTCAATAGGTCCCCACTGATCTCTGGTAGTCGTTTCGCTTTGGCGAATATCGAGGTGAAGGCCTGATCCTGCGGGTCTGACGACTTGTAGTTTGCCGTGGAGTTCGTCCCACTGGATTTCTGTCCAACAAGTGTGGTCGAAGTTGAATTCTACCGGGATGAGTCTGGTTTTGCCGTCCTTGTAAGTGTAAAGAACTACGTAGCCTGGATCTCCTTGTTCTGTCTGCCAAAATGCTCCTTTGAGGTATTGTTTAGGGATGTTGCGTTCCCCTCTTCTGTCGATGTGATACAGTCGGAATGGGATCCAAAGATCGCGGGTTGTTACTGCAGAAGCCACGTTGAAGGATCTTGGTCTTAATGTAACGTCTACCACGGACGTTCGTCTGACTTAGACACTGTTATGACGTGGGTTCCCTCGGGGGTGATACCTGTAGATATCCGAGTGCTTGGGGAAGACTGCGGGGTGAGGCCAATACGTGCCAGTAGAATCCCTATAGGTGTACAACGTCTCTTGAATGGGGACGTTCGGAGGTGGATGAGGGACCTTGCGGATATATTCCCACTCGAGGTTGTCGACTATGTAGTAGCAGTGGGTGGGACGAGTGGTGCAGGAGTTGAGATATTCGAAGACGAGGTGACACGTAGTACCAGGCGGGTAAGTCACGGTCGGCTGATCTACCATTCACGAAGGAAGATGGAGATAAGGTCACGGGGATCCCTTCTTGGTCACAGAGGGATATGCCGGAGCTAGTTCACTTAGGGACGCTGCGAGTCCCTAGCACAGAGTACGAGTGGAAGGAAGTGGTATTGGAAGAAGACCAAGATGGGGATCCTGGTCCGTAGTACTATGAACTTAAATACAAGTAAGGGAGCTAGTTCCAGCTCCGCTCGAACTCGTAGGTAGCCAATAGCGTAAGTAGCGTACTCTAATAATAGAATGCGCAGTCATTATCGTAATCCGAGACACGTACAACAACAGAACATCAGTCAGCAAGTCAAATCACGATCACGTACAACAATGGGAGTCATCAGTCAGCATAACACGAGGCATTAAGATCCGAAGTCCATGACGTATTACTACTAGCATGTCGAGTCATCACGAACACGTCAGAGTCCACAACTGGTCCGGGCATTACAAGGACGAAATGTAACAGGTGAACCAAAGTCGTGCTCAAGCGAAACAGCGAGCGTATAAGTCGTTCGTGGATTGACAACGATGTGGTATTACACAAGAAGTCAAGTCTACCGTACAAGCTAGGTAGCGTGCGACTTATATACTAGTACAGGATGTTTGTACACAACAAACATATGGTGCAATCTGTGGAGTCCTAAGTAAAAGCGGAACAAAGGTAGAACTATAGTAGGAAATGTGGTGATTGCGCGGGGTCATGTGGGAGTCAGCTGAGACCGGAGCGCCGTGAACTTTGATATACAAGGAAGGGAGCATAGAGGCGTATCGTGCGGCGAAGAGATCATGGGAAACGATTGGGCGCGTGGTGGGTTATGGGCGTAACAAGGTGGGGTATAGGAATAAGAAGTAAAGAACGGAAGCGTCCAAGGGAAAAGGAAGGAAAATCGTGACATATTGCGATTGGACGCTATTATTAGAAGTACTCGGATATTCCCTGCGCAGTTTCCACAGCACCCGTGGAAAGGCCCTAAGCCTGGCCTAAACACCTACGCACAGACCATGTCCATAGGTATATAAGGCCTGCGAATTCCATGGATCAGTCCTCAGACTGTCCACTTTGTACTACCCCACAAAGTCTGACTACTCTCCTGCCTGCCTCTCACCTCCTGTGCCCCTTCAGTCATTGGACGAAGCCCCTTTGACAAGTGCCACTACCCCTCAGCTGAGCGCTGAGTTCTGTCTTCAGTGCCCCTTCAGTGAGTTGGCACTACCCTTCTCACAAGCGCCACTATCCCTTGGCTGAGTGCCAAGTTCTGTTGGTCAAGCAGGCAGCCTTCCCTGTCATCTTCCCTTGCCCCTGGACATCACGATACCTACCGCTCTACCCAACCCCCTAGTCAGACTGAACGTATTTGTCGAGTGGCAGTACGTTCTTCACACTTGCCATGCGTGGCCACCAATAGTAGTGGCTAACTAGCTCAATGGTTCCATTCTTTCCAGGGTGACCAGTTGTAATTGTATCGTGGCATGACTTAACCACATCACGACACAGAGCACAGTTATTGGGAACATAAAGTTTCCCCCTGTGATAGACTAAACCATCTTCTTCCTCCCACAGTGCAACTCCATCCGTAAGAGCCTTAGGAGTGGTCTTCTGTAATGTTTTAAGACCCTCTATGACTTCGGCTTCTTTGATGGATGTGAGTCTTATGCGACTGCTGTAATGTCTACCATGGACGTTCGTCTGACTTAGACGCTGTTGTAACGTGGGTTCCCTCTTGGATAGCGTCGGTGGTTGTCCGGAGAGTCAGGGAATACCACGGGGTGTCGCTGGTACGCTCCCGTGAAGTCGCGATACGTGTACAGGGGGAGGTCAAGGGGTACACCTGGAGGTGGACTGGGGACTTTACGGATATACCTCCACTGAGGGTTGTCAACGATGTAGTAGCAATGGGTGGGTCGAGCGGTACAAGCGTTGAGATATTCAAAGACGAGGTGGCACATGGTATTAGGTGGATACGTCACGGCTGGCGAGTCTACCATTCACAAGGGAACTGGAGACAAAGTCACGGGGATCCCCCTTGGTCACAAAGGGATATGCCGGAGCTAGCTCACTTAGGGACACTGCGAGTCCCTAGCACAAAAGATGAGTAGAGAGTGGTAATTTGAAGAAGACCAAGATGGGGATCCTGGTCCGCAATACTACGAGCTTAAATACACGTAAGGGAGTCAGTTCTAACTCCACTCGAACTTGTACGTAGCCAATAGCGTAAGTAGCGTAAATCCTAGGACAGGGATCCTAGGAATCAGTCATCCACGACGTAATACCCATATCGTACAACAATAGAACTCGGAGGTGAACGCATAAGACATATCACGTACAACAACAAGAATCATCAGTCAGCTGAAACACAAGGCAACAAGACCCGAAGTCCATGACACATTACTACTGACATACCAAGTCATCACGAATACATCAGAGTCCACAACTGGGCCGGGCAGTCCGAGAACAGAACGTAACATCACCCCCTTTTCAGGATCAAGCCCCAGCTTGACTGTGCATGACCGCAAGGGGGTTGGTACCGAGCTCGCGCAGGGCGCGAATCCAGGCTATCTCTTCGGCATCTTCTTCGGCCCGAGGTCCCCGATGGAGTGAGGCCCATTCGTTTTCGATGCGGTCCACCACATGAGCCCTCTGGAGTCGGGCAACGCACCTGTTCCTCTCGATCTTGATGCGCTCGAGCTTTATCTGCTCCACTGCCACCCGATGTTGCTGAGCCTGCCAGCCGAGGGTCATGCACCGATATCGATGCACTTCGGCCACGAGGGTCACATCCTTTATGTGGAGGAGTGCCTGGTTGACCGAGTCGACTAGTCCCGCGTCAGAGAGCAAGAACGTGAGGTCGTCGTCGGAGTAAGTGGGGGTAGGGGACTGCTCGTCGTAGTACGGGGTGACGTCCACTGGCTTCCCATATTGCTGGTTGCACCTGTTGCAGAAGGCCAACACAAATGGGTTGGCAGTGAGGATGAGTTGAGTAAAACGGGCTGGCCAAAGACGTTCCTGAGCGTCTCGTATCTGAAAAGGGATGTAATGGACTCCCCTGTTGTATTGGTACCCCCTGGGGGGGGGGTGTCTCCGGCCGATCTTCGGCCTCCTGCATAGATTCCTCCTCTTGATCTGCGCAAAGCGTGGATGGATGTGTCGCCAGTAGTGTGATAGCCTCCCCGGTGGGTCCGCATAACGGGGGGGTTTCCGAGTGTGTCGTGGTGAGATGGGTGGCGTAATGTAGATACTGATGCGCCTCAAGACGTTCGGCTGGGTCATACGGATCCCCACCCTCGTCGGGCCCCGGTGGGGACGATGGGCGGCTGGGTATGTACCCTTGTTCATCGCCCGCTGGAGTAGGCACTCTGGTCGGGATGTAGTTGCTTCCGAGTCGGCTGGGCTGGTTGGTCTCGGAATAAAGAGTGGGGGACGGCGAAGGAACTCGGGATGACGTGGTGGAAGAAGGACAATCTCCTCGTTGGTGAAGGGCGAGGGTAGACGACAGGGGTGACGGTGGCGTGGACTGTACTCGGTAAGGTGCGGATAGCTTGGTATTGACGACATAGCGGAAGTTGACTGGAGAGGATGGGCACATGAGTACTAGTGATGGTGGGAGAGGGGAATGGGGACGTCTCTTGGGATTTCCCTGCGCTTATATGTACTTCGCGAGCAGGATTGGAATTTTTGAATTCCCGAATTGCGTCATCTGCAAATACGTCATCCTTGTCGACCCACTGGTTGTCCGAGTCTGGGTACCCCTTCCATTTGACCAAATATTGCAATTTGTGACTTCTGCCAAATCGCCGAGAGTCTAGAATCTTCTCGACTTTGTACTCCTCTTCGCCGCTCACTAGATCCGGTGGTGGGCACTGATAGTTTGGTCCGTGCATGGGTGTCTTGCGATAGGGTGTAAGGAGATCCACATGGAACACTGGATGGATCTGCCACTGCATGGGAAGTTTGAGACAATAGTTGACTGCGGACATCACCTGGACAACCTTAAAGGGGCCGTGGCGTCGTGCCGCTAGTTTCGCTGTTGGTTGATGCGTGTGTAGGTGGCGCCCTTCCAGCCACACTTGATCCCCTATTTGGAACTTGGGCATATCTTTGGCCTTGATCCACCCCTGCTGCGCTTTGATCATCAGTGACTGCGCATGCTGGCGGAGTTCTTTAAACTGTTTGACCCTGAGCGCCACTTGTGGGATGGGCGATGGTCTATTGGTCCAATCGGCGTGATGGTTGTATCCCATGAGAAGCTGGAATGGGGATTCTTTAGTGGTTTCACTCGGCCAGTTGTTATGCGTAAACTCAGCCATGGGGAGATAGTGGATCCAATTGTCCTGTCGTTTGTTGACCCAGAACCGCAAGTATTGTTCTAGCCACTGGTTGGTTCGTTCTGATTGCCCGTCTGTGCATGGATGATATGCCGTGGAGATGTTTTGTTTGATTCCAAGGATTTTGCATAGTTCGCGTGTGAATTTCAATGCGAACCGCGGGTCTCTGTCACTGATTATCTTGCCAGGCAATCCAAATCGAGGAAAGACGTGTTTTACGTACAGGGCGGCAGTTCCTTCAGCTGATATCTCCTCTTGACAGGGGATGAACAGGGACATCTTTGTGCAGTCATGATCCGTTATCGTAAGGATTGTGTCACAGTTCTGCGCCACAGGGAGTTTAGTGATGAAATCTAGGGCGATAGTTTCAAATGGCATAGCTTCCGGTTTAGGGAATATTGGGCGCAGTGGCGCTTTGATGGCCCTGGTGTTGACTTTGATCCTTTGGCAATCGGCGCATCCCTTGACATAGTCCATGACTTCTTGGCGTAGTCCAGGCCACCAGTAATATCGCTCCACGAGTTTGATCGTGCGGCTGATTCCAGGGTGTCCGTACACGGGGGGGTCGTGGTGCGTTTTGATGATTTCACGTTTCTCATGGAGACCTCCGGTGACCACGCATCTTCCGTCTTTGTACCACGTGCCTTTGATCAGCTTGAGGCCGTGTGAATCTACCCATGGGCGTATCTTGTCATCGTCTTGCGCGTATATCGGATTGACCTTTTCCATTTCTTGTACTGATATGGTGGCATTGATTCGGAGTGGGTCTTCCGTGGTGTCCAATGAGGTTGCTCTGACAAAGACTTCATCTGGTAGTACCGTGACGTGTTCGTTGTCCCCTTCTCCTTGGTTGTAGTCTGGGCGTCTAGATAGGGCGTCGGCTCTTCCATTTGCCGTCCCCTTGATATGGTGAATCTCAATGTCATATTCAGAGAGTTCTAGTACTTCCTGGGCTACTTGGCGGCTTATCTTTTGTGGGGAGCGCCAGTATTGTAGGTTCATGTGATCTGAAAATACTTTGATCTTGTGCGGGGATCCTGCTAGGTAATGGCGCCAGTTCCAGAGTGCTTTGACGATTGCCAGGAGTTCTAGGTCGTAGATGTCGTAATTCCGTTCCGCGGTGCTGAGGGTGTTTGAGTAATATGCGATGGGGTGCCTTTTGCTGTCTTCTTTGTGCTGGAGCAGTACTGCTCCTACTGCGAATCCTGATGTGTCTACTTCCAACTCGAATTGGTCTTCCAGGTTGGCGTGTGCAAGTACTGGTTCTTCTGTGACGAGGTTCTTGATTTTGTCGAAGGCTTCTTGTTCTGCAGTCGTCCATGTCCATTTGGTGTCTTTGTGCGTGAGTTTGTTGAGGGGTCGTGCATAGGTGGTGAAATTTTGAATGAAAGCGCGGTAAAAGTTGCAGAAACCTAGGAATGATCGCACCTGTTTGACGTTTTTTGGAGTGGGCCAGTCTTTAATGCCGGAAATTTTGACAGGGTCCATACGAGTCACCCCCTTTTCAATGATTACCCCCAGGTAATCGATGCTAGGGGCGTGGAAGATGCACTTCTCTGGTTTGAGGAATAGGTCGTTTTGTTCCAGTAAGTCCAGTATATCGTGTACCGCGTTGATGTGTGCTTGTTCGTTCAACCATGTTGCGATGCCAATGTCGTCCATGTATACCCTGATGATTGTCCCTTTTGTCTCATGATACATGATGAGGTCCTTGCAGATCTCGTTCATCATTGTTTGGAAGGTTGCCGGGGAGTTTGTTAGCCCAAAGAACATTACTGTGGGTTCGAAAAGTCCGTAACGCATTTTGAACACAGCTTTCTCCTGATCCCCTTCCTTGATGCGTATGTTGTTGTACCCCCAGCGAATGTCGAGCTTGGTAAATATGAATGCTCCGCTAAGATCAGCTATGAGTTCGGGTATGAGTGGGAGGGGGTATTGGTTGCGTATAGTCCATTTGTTGATGTTCCGGTAGTCCTGTACTGGGCGTAGTTTTCCGTCCTTCTTTTTGATGAAGAAAAAGGATGATGCGTATGGAGATTTAGAGGGCCTAATGTATCCTTTTGCCAGTTGTTCGTCAATCCATTCTTTTAACGCCTTGTCCTCTGCTTGGCTCATCGGGTATACTTTGCAATCGATGGTGTCCAGGGCGTCTGGTTTAAACTCAATGGCGTGGTCCCATGGTTTGGAAAGGGGAAAGCGGTGAGATTCTTCTTCACTGAAGATTTTGACGTGCTGCTGATATTCCTCTGGAACGGCCTTCTTCTCCGTATATTGTTGCGCTTCTATTGCCAATTCAGTAGATGTGGTGGCTCGTAGTCGCGTTGTTTCCAGGTTGCATTCTTGTCGCAATTGTTCCTCGATATGCTGTTTGTTGGGTACTCCTAGCAGTTTCTGAACCACCAATCGAGCGATGATGGGATCTATACGGGGTTTGGTGGGGTTGATAGTGCGAAGTACTACCGGGTACTCAGCTTCGTTAAGGGTGGCAGAAGCCCATTGAATGTTTGGTTGGAACGTGGCCAGCCAGGGGTATCCGAGGATAATGTCTTCTCCTCCTACATCGGTGACGAGGAATCTCATGTCCTTCTTGACTCCTTTAGTCTCAACTTCTAGATCCACGCAATGGGTTATCTTGCCCCCTTTGTTGTGCGTGCCATCAATGTTCCAGATCTTTCGATGACGGTCTAACTCCTTGAGGCCTAGCCTCATTCATTTTGCAAAGTCCGGATGAATGAAATTATTAGTGGCTCCAGAGTCCACTAGTGCTTGTTTGTTGGCCATGGCGTAACTTGCGCACAGTGAAACTGGAACATGCATAGATTGATAGCGCGTTATGAATACAGAGTTACACCGTAATGCCCTCACCCAGGCCGTCGGGTTCAGGCGCTTTGAAAATCCTCTCGCCCCATTAGGTCCCGGACTACCAAGTCCCTGGCTTCTTCGTCAAGGTTTTGAACTCCATTTATCCAGCTGGTCGCCCATTCTTGTGGTGTCTCAGTGGTGGCGCGGGCGCTGCGGCTGCTGCCGCTGTCATCTTCGAACTGTATCAGAGGTTCTTCATGCACGCTTTGCACCTCTTCAATGAAAGCCCCACGTCCTTGGCATGGTTGCCAGTTTTGGTTGGTGCGCGGGTGGCGCGGCTGGAGACAGTTGCGGGACATGTGACCGAGTTTCCCGCAGTTGTAGCAGTTGATGTTCTTCATGTCTACAATCCCTCTTCCTTGGGGGCACCCTCCCTGCGGGGTGTATGGCGGCTTGGCGTAGTCGATTTCTTCTGACCCTGCGAGGCACGCTCGCACTCTACTGGGAGTGGTGTCCATGGCATCTGGGTGGTTCTGGAATGCTTGCCATCCTTGGCGAGGCTGTTGAGGGTGGTTTGGGGCATTGAACGTTCTGAGAGAAGTGTTGCCCAGCTTACCGGGTCCTGGGGGTTTACGTCCCCCCAAACGTGTCTGCAAGTGCATCCATTTGCGCTGCTGTTCCAGGATGGCTACCTTCCATTGGGCGTAGGTGTTAGGGCTGTGGAAGTTGTAGGTGTTCTTGTAGAGTTCCACTGGGAGTCTGCTGGTGAATTTGTCGAGGACTAGGGAATCGTCGAAGCGATATCCCGCTTCTCGTACCGCTTTTTCCAACTTGGCGATATAGGAGTCGATATCTTGTCCTTCCATTCGGAATCCTTTCTGGAGATCCTGTTGAGCGTGTTCCCTTTCAAGGGTATCGGCGAAGGTGTTGCGGAAGCCGAGTTTGATAGCTTCCCAGATCCACTTGTCATAGGGCCCATGCTTGGCCTTGTACGCCTTGACCCATTTGGTGGTGGACAGGACCCATTCATTGACGTGATCCCCTTGGATGTAGGTCAGAAAAATTAATGCTTTGCAATAGGGGAGAGTGAACGCAGGGTTGTCATAGTTGGTTTCGACGAAGAGTTCCCATTGGGTGAGGAACTGCTGGACTTTAGTGCGGTCTCCGGTGAATACCAGAGGTTCTTTGCCCATAAACTTTTCGGGCTTGGTTCCGCTTGATACGTTTGGGCCGGTGAAGAGAGGTCCTCCTGGGTCTCCTCCTCCATCGTCCCCTCCTCCCCCTCCTCCATGTCCTCCTGGTGGTGGTCCCTCTCCACGACTGATGCGTGCGGGTTCCTGGAACGTGGTGGGTTGCTCGGTGATTGTGGTAGTCATGTCTGTAGGGATAGACTCAGCTATTAATCCCAACTGTAGTTCTTCTTCTTCTGCTTGGGCTTCGAGGATACGAATTTCCTCGGGGTTGCTTGCAAGTGATGGGGAAGGTGCAGGTGTCTTGGGTGTGGGTGATCAGACGGGTTCTTCTTCTTGTCCGTCAAGTGGACCCCACTGATCTCTCGTGGTTACTTCGCTTTGTGGGATGTCGAGGTGGAGGCTTGAGCCTGCGGGTCAGACAACTTGTAGTTTGTAGTGGAGCGCGTCCCACTTGAGTTCAGTCCAACAGGTGTGTTCGAAATTGAATTCTACAGGGATGAGTCCTGTAGTACCGTCTTTGTAAGTATAGGAGACGACGTAGCCTGGGTCTCCTTGTTCAGTCTGCCAAAATGCTCCTTTGAGGTATTTCTTAGGGACGTTTCGTTCCCCTCTTCTGTCGATGTGATATGATCGGAATGGGATCCAGAGATCTCGGGTTGTTACTGCTGTGGAAGCCACGTTGAAGGATCTTGGTCTTAATGTAACGTCTACCACGGACATTCGTCTGACTTAGACGCTGTTGTAACGTGGGTTCCCTCTTGGATAGCGTTGGTGGTTGTCTGGAGAGTCGGGGAATACCGCAGGGTGTCGCTGGTACGCTCCCGTGAAGTTGCAATACATGTACAGGGGGAGGTCAAGGGGTACACCTGGAGGTGGACTGGGGACTTTACAGATATACCTCCACCGAGGGTTGTCAACGATGTAGTAGCAATGGGTGGGTCGAGCGGTACAAGTGTTGAGATATTCAAAGACGAGGTGGCACGTGGTATTAGGCAGATACGTCACGGCTGGCGAGTCTACCATTCACAAGGGAACTGGAGACAAAGTCACGGGGATCCCCCTTGGTCACAAAGGGATATGCCGGAGCTAGCTCACTTAGGGACACTGCGAGTCCCTAGCACAAAAGACAAGTAGAGAGTGGTAATTTGAAGAAGACCAAGATGGGGATCCTGGTCCGCAATACTACGAGCTTAAATACACGTAAGGGAGTCAGTTCTAACTCCGCTCGAACTTGTACGTAGCCAATAGCGTAAGTAGCGTAAATCCTAGGACAGGGATCCTAGGAATCAGTCATCCACGACGTAATACCCATATCGTACAACAATAGAACTCGGAGGTGAACGCATAAGACATATCACGTACAACAACAAGAATCATCAGTCAGCCGAAACACGAGGCAACAAGACCCGAAGTCCATGACACATTACTACTGACATACCGAGTCATCACGAATACGTCAGAGTCCACAACTGGGCCAGGCAGTCCAAGAACAGAACGTAACAACTGCCCAGGGAGTCAACTTCGGGCACAAAGTGAGCTTGTGCAGCACTGAGGAAATGCTCAGGTCTTAGGACTTGGACCTGGTGGTTATCCTCGTTATCCTTAACATGGTCCCTTGAGAATCGGCTTAGTGCGTCGGCTTGCATAGAGTCTCCTTTCTTATAAGTGATTTTGAAGGTGAAGCGACTTAGATATAATGCCCAGCGTGCTTGCCGGCTATTCAAGTCCTTCATACTGGCCCACCATTCCATATTTTTGTGGTCAGTAATCACTTCAAAGGAGATGCCCTCAAGGAAGTGTCTCCAGTCCTCTAAGGTGTGGATTAAGCCAAGCATTTCCCTGTCATAAATTTCGTAATTGCATTCCTCTTTGCTCATTGACTCTGAGCAGTATGCAACAGGATGCCAAAGACCATTGGGATACTTTTGTGTGAGTATGCCACCTGTAGTGAATCTGGATGCATTGGTCTCGATGTGTGTTGGCAGTTGCAGATCGTAAACCCTTAATATGGGTTCTTGTACGAAGCGCTCCTTTAACATGTCGAAGGCTTTCTGCTGTTCCAGATTCCAGTGCCATGGAGTATCCTTCTTTGTGAGGTCATGCAAGGGTTGGGCAATGGCTGCAAAATCCTTTATGAACCTACGATAGAAGTTGGTGAACCCAATAAAAGCCCTTACTTCCTTCAGGGTTGTTGGGGTAGGCCACTCCTTTACTGCGGAGACCTTTCCAGGGTCCATCCACACTTCTCCGGGACAGATAATCATCCCTAAGTACTCCATTTCATGTTTCTCGAAATTGCACTTTTCAGGTTTAAGGTAGAGGTCATGATCCTGTAGTCATTGTAACACCTCTCTAACTATCTTTCGATGGTGTTTCAGTTCATGACTATAGATCAGGATATTGTCCATATAGACGGCGACCTCTCCTTTTGCAATGAGATCCGCGAATATGGCATTCATAAGGGCTTGGAAGGTAGCGGGACTATTGGTCATACTGAAGTACATGACCTTTGGCTCGTATAGTCTGCAATTGGTGACAATAGCACCCTTCCATTCGTCTCCTTCTCAGATTCGAATATTATGATAGCCCCATCTTATGTCGAATTTAGTGAAGTACTCTGCTCCCTTCAACCGATTGATAATGTCAGCTGCGAGTGGAAGTGGGTATCGGTTCTTTATGGTGATCTTATTAAGATGCCGATAATCTTGGACTAGACAGAGCTTTCTGTCTTTCTTTTTGATGAAGAATACTGGTGATGCCATCGGGGACTTAGATGGGACCAAGTATCCTTTACCAATATGCTCGTCCAGGAATTTGTCTAATTCCACTTGTTCCACAGGTGACATGGGATACATTTTGACCTTTCAATGTTTTACTGAATCTGGTTCTAGGTCTATAGTGTGATCCCATGGTTGATGTTTGGGGAGCCTTTGAGACTCTTCTTCAGAGAATACTTTTGCAAAGTCATGATAGTGGGAGGGGACCATTTCTTCAAAAGTCTTCTTTGGTTTAGCATTAATGGCTCTCTCAGCGATCTGCTGCAAGTATGTATAGCCTGCTAAGCACCAGACTTCGTCATGGACTGTGTCCAACACTTTCTCCACAAGGAGACAGCGGCATTCCATACGGTTTGCCATGATGCGCGTCACCTCTATCTCGTGCTCCTCAGGCGCTATTTCAGCGGTGGAGCCAAGACACATTGTGCCTTCCTGCCAATTTATTTGCAGATTCCGATTCCTTAGCCATGGTAGCCCCAAAATGACATTCTCTGGTCCTAGTGAGGTGACGTAGAAGTCATATTTTTCTTCAGTCAGACCAACTTTGAGATTAAGTCAGACTTTATGGGTGATACTTCCGGCTTCATTGAGAGTTCCATCTATATTATAGAGGAGGATCAGACTCTCAAGGGGAATCTGCAACATTTTATGGCAGTCAGTGTACTTTTTGTCTAGGAACAACGAAGTTGCCCCAGAATCTACCATTGCTGCTACTTTTACAGTATGATGACGTCCGGATAAATAGACACTAATATGGAAATGTGATTTTTTATCTTTTGTTTTGGGAATAATAAATGAAGAGGAAAGTGCTGCATCAGAATTCATCACTTGTGGCACAGCTACACTCAAAACCGATGTCCTTAAGACTGGTTGAGGAGCTATTTCGGAGTAGGAACTAGAGATAAAGTTCATCTCGGAGGCAGATGTAGATGTAGAAACAGAAGATGATGAAACTGGAACATCACTACTATCTAACTTACAGGCAATCACTGGGTACGTAGGAATTACAGAATTTGAGTCTGAAATGAGGTGAGTCCTGAGACAAATATTACAAGAACAAGATGCCGAGTCAAAGTCTGTATTTGAGGGGTCGGTCGCAGCTACACACGACCCCTGATCTAAAAAGCCGCTTTGAGAGCCTCAATGGTCTCCTGCTGCTTTTTTACCATCTCCATCAACTTTGCCACATCTGCCTGGGATGTCTTTGGTGGGGAGGTATTGGAAGATGTGGCTGCAGCCACTGTACTGGATGAGGTGTTGGAGGATGGAGGAGCTGAGGATTCCGTCGTGGCCGCAGCTTTCACTTTGGCTGGTTTTCCCAGCTTTTTGATCATACAGATGGTGTCACGAACGGGACTTTTACGGACAGGAGTACGATACGAAAGCGAGGTGATCTCTTACTATACGGTTATGGCTACGATAGTAAGTAGGAATTAGTCATGGACTTAGTCACCACACGTCGTACTAGCATGTGATTGCTAGTATGACTCATTACTAGGATAGCGGTAGTAGGGTTCGAGCTACTTACGCTACAGGATCATCGGACTCACAGAGGGGCTTTAAAGCTACCTCTTATGTGTATAAATAGTGGCTCTAGAAGACCAAGACACGCCATCTTGGTCTTCTTCTTAATACCACTCCTACTCCTCTCTTCGGGTCTTCGTACCTCGACTTGTCAGTTCCCTTGACCTTCGAGTCTAAGGCGTTCACCATTTCGCGTCACCAAGTACTCGTCATAGTGGTCTTGACCCTCAGGGCCCTTTGGACCGCTTTGGTTGTGTATCAGGGAATTCTTCGCACTTATCTGCGCTATAACGAAACTCGCTAAGTCGTGAACGCCCTTGTATGAGCTCTAGTCGGGCTAACGCCGTGGTAGCGTTACATTAAGACCAAGATCCCAACCGTGGCGTTCACCACAAGAGATCAGTGGAGAAACTTCAGAACCTACACCCTCAAAACAAGAGGAGAAAGATCAGTACCACGACGATTCCTAGGTGCCGCTAGGTGGAGAGAATACAGAGGAGACACCAGGTATTTCGTCGATTTCCCAGGAGAAGCTATCAGATACCGACCAGTTGAGTTCAACTACTCTAACTTCTGTTGGACGGAAGTTACGTGGAACCCGATAGACAATCGGTGGGACGTCGTCAGACCAGCAGGAAGACACTACCGCTGCGACATTGATTCAAGAGAGCTTCATGGAGACGATTGGGGATCGCTCGACGGAGATAGCGACCATGAAAGCGAAAGCGAAGAAGAACAGCCAAGGGAACAAGCACCCTCGGAATCGAGCCACGAAGAACCGATAGAAGAACAACACACCGCAACAGAAAGCGAAATAAGGCCAGGAACAGGAGACGATTCGAGTCTACTAGCCCACATAGCTGAGTCATTACACATTACGGTCCCAGAAGAAATTCACATTAGAAGTCCCATGGCCACGGTCACAGAAGTCCAAGCAATAGAAGAAGTACGACGAATCAGAGAGGAAGCCGAAGCCATCCTCAACCCCATCAACCCCTCCACGGGCCATAGAATGACGGCCGACGATGGAGCACTGTTCAGAGCAATAGGCCCAGATCAACCGGACCCACCGACAGGACCACCACCGCCACCTGGTGGGTTACCCGGAGGATTTCCCGGACAAGGACCCACGGGAGGAGGATTCCCAGGAGGAGGACGACCACCCGGAGGAGAAGGACCACCGGGCGGAGGACCCCCAGGAGGAGGACCTCCCCCCGGACTAGGCGGAGGTGGAGGACACGGGTCAGACAGACTATCAGGTGAACCCCCGACAGTATATGACGGAGACCGTACTAAATACGAGGCCTTCCTAACGCAATGGCACGTATATTGGGGAATGAATCTGGACGCCCCCATCATGCAAAACGAATACCGAAGATCGCTCCTATTCCTAGGATACGTCAAAGGGATTAACGTCAGCGAATGGACGTTGACCATGCTTGAATGGCTAAACCGAGAAGTACGAAGAGGAGTGAGCCAATACTCCCAAACTTTGTGGAACCACATTGCCACCGAATTCGCCAAACGATTCTCCAACATTCTGGAAGAAGAGCAAGCCCAAGCTGAACTTCAGAAGGGGATTAAAATGACAGGAGAGGACATTGACGCGTATGTGGTTGTTACGTTTCGCCCTGAACCCCGCGCGACCAGTACAGACTCGTGCAGTACGGCCGAGCAGTACCACGCCGAATGGGTTGCAGCCGCCAGAAGTGAAGGCATCGACCCCGGAAACATCCTGTATTACGAGCATGACCCGGGCTGGCAAGCGCCCTGGGAATAGCCGAAGAAGATGTCAAGCGCCCGTCACGTGACCCTGGCACGTGACCTGATCTAGACTCGCACCAGAAGGATCCAGATGAGCTTGTGCCTGGATCGTGATTGGATCTGCCTCATGGACTGTATGGTTCCTAGTTTCTGATGGATTGTCTGATTGTGCCTGTGGCTTGATGCGCCCAGGAGTTGTATGTTTCAGCCACTGATTGATGGACTTCTGACCCCGTTTCACCTTTGCCTCATTGTTGACCTTGTGACTGTATGCCCCTGACTCGTGGTGTTTTACTTACGATTGGACGATACGTACTAAGTTTCGGACTCCAAGCTGAGCTTGAAAGCTCCTTGAAAGTGTATAAGTAGTACCCCAGTCTCGCTGATATCCCTCAGCTTGACTTCTTGTATTCTACCAGCCTACAAGTAGACCGAAGCAGATACAGGTGACCCCTGTATAGTTATCCCCTCTCCGATCCTGTCTCCTTTGCTTGAGCACGCCCTCCTTCTCTTCTTTGCCACTCGCGTTACGCATATCCTCGTCGTTATCGCCTACGGTGTTGTCCAAACCCTAGAAGAACTCAGCAAATCCCAAGATCCCGAGAATCCGGCCGGAAGATAGACCAGCCGAAGTCTTGGTCGCCACTGTGATACCGCAAGAACCCCAAGTTTCCCGTTGAGTGCCGAACTCCGGAAGGTACGCCCGCTGGAGCGTAACATGGTCCAGTTCGAACGTTTGGCAAGGAAAGCTCATTACAACCTGAACGATCGGCAAACGATTGATCGATTCACGGCGGGACTACCACAAGCCCTGTTCATGAAGGTATATGAGCTGGATGAACCCCACACCTTCGAAGACTGGAAGAGATGCGCGTTACGCCGACAAAAACAATACATCCACATGAAGGCATGTCTCGATAATTTCAAAAACAAAACCCCCCCTTCATCCGCACAACCCCGCTGGAGGCCGCAACCCCCCAACTGGGGCCCTCCACGAGGACCACCACCGTCCAGATTTGATCCAAACGCGATGGACACATCAGCAGACAGGACATGCGCAAGAGTGGCAGAAGTAGGAGACGCGAACAGGCCCTTCATTCCAAGGCCGCAGCGAGGAGGGTATGGGCGAGGAGGAGGACCTCCACCCCGCGATATGAGGACAGTTGTCTGCTACAACTGCAACCAAATGGGACACTTCTCACGAAACTGCCCACAGCCACGTAGACGCGCCACCACTAGCCGAATGGCCGAAACCGATTATTACACGCAAGAAGAAGCCCCAACACAGGCCCGAGTAGCCAATATGACACCTCCGCAGCAACGAGCAAAGGATTGGCTAGCCGGAGTAGCAGGAGAAACGGACGATGTAAAGGACCTCATCCTCCAAGAAATGTGGGGAAAAGAGGGTTTTCAGAACGCCTGAACCCATCGGCCTGGGTGAGGGCAGTCAATTGTAATTCTGTAATCATGACTCGCTATCGATCTCTTCGAATTCCAGTCTCGATTCGCACGAATTACGCTATGGCCGACATTAAAACATTGGTAGACTCAGGAGCAACGGACAACTTCATACGCCCCTCGTTCGCCAAACGAATGGGCCTCGGGTTGCAGACGTTAGAACGCCCGAGAAAAATATGGAACATAGACAACATGGAAAACAAAGCGGGCAGTATCACCCACTTCGTGGACCTCGACGTTCAAACTAATCAGCGACGACAAAAGATGCGTTTCCTAGTCACCAACCTGGGAAACGAAGACTTAGTGCTCGGATACCCCTGGCTGGCTGTATACGAACCAACCATCAACTGGAGATATGCCACCATACACGAGAAGATGCTACCGATAGTCATCCGATCAATTAATCCCAGCCAGGAACACCACATCATAGGGGCCACGATTATGGAAGAAGAAAAGAAAGATATCATCAAGGACCTAGAAGAAGAAGGCCACCTACGTACCACTGCCACGGAACTGGCTATCGAAGCTAAGCAGTTCCATGACAAAGTAGAACTCCCCCCGGCTTACGAACAGTTCGAGAAGATCTTCAACGAAGAAGCATCCAACCGATTCCCCCCTTCTAGACCATGGGACCACGCGATCGAATTTAAGGAGGGCACACCACTAGCAATCGACTGCAAAGTCTATCCTATGACCCAAGAAGAGGACGGCAAACTCAAGGAATTCCTGGACGAACAACTCAAGAAAGGATATATACGCCCCTCCAAATCCCCCTACGCGTCATCTTTCTTCTTCATCAAGAAGAAAGACGGGAAACTACGACCAGTACAAGATTACCGGAAAATCAACGCAGTCACCATCCGCAACCAATATCCCTTACCGCTCATCTCTGACCTCATCACGGATCTCAGTCAAGCACATACCTACACCAAACTAGACGTCCGATGGGGGTACAACAATGTACGAATACGAGAAGGAGACGAACATAAGGCAGCATTCAAAACACGGTACAGACTCTTCGAACCCACTGTCATGTACTTTGGACTCACCAACTCGCCGGCGACATTCCAAACCATGATGAATACCATATATCGAGACACCATTGCAAAACACGAACAAAAGGGTACTATCATACGAGTCTACATGGATGACATCGGCATAGCTACAAGGGATCCGGCGGGACAAAAAGAACACGAAGAGGCCGTAATTGACGTACTACGAGTCGCTATGGATCACGACCTTTACTTCAAACTCGAAAAATGCCTCTTCAACAAGCCGCGAATGGATTACCTGGGGGTAATCCTTGAAAAGGGGGTAACACATATGGACCCGGTAAAAATTTCCGGCATCAAAGACTGGCCCACACCAACGAAGGTCCGTGACGTACGCTCATTCCTAGGTTTCTGCAATTTTTACCGACTCTTCATTCGCGGCTTCGCCACACACGCCAAACCCCTCAACAAACTCACGAGAAGGGACACAGAATGGAGATGGACGGACGAAGAAAATGAAGCCTTCAAAAAGCTTAAGTCGTTGGTAACGGAAGAACCAGTACTAGCTCACCCAAAACTAGACGACCCATTCAAACTGGAAGTGGACGCGTCAGGATTCGCAACGGGGGCAGTGCTACTCCAGAAGAAGGAAGACGGCAAAAAACACCCCATCGGATACTACTCAGCCACCCTGAATGAAGCCGAGAGAAACTACGACATTTACGACCTGGAACTCCTCGCCATCGTCAAGGCACTTAGACATTGGAGACCACTACTAGCCGGATCCCCACACAAGATTAAAATCTACTCGGACCACATGAATCTCCAGTACTGGAAACTCCCGCAAAAAATAAGTCGAAGAGTAGCCCGGGAAGTACTCGAACTAATGGAATATAACTTCGAAATTCACCACATCCCAGGAAAGAAAAACGGCAGAGCCGATGCACTATCACGAAGACCGGACTACAATCAGGGAGAAAAGGACAACGAAAACGTCGTAGTTCTACCAGAAGACGTATTTGCAAGGGTTACAACCGTACAGGCTGCCCAACAACCACCGCAAACCGAGATCGCCCTCCGCTACTGGGTAGACCCACACCAACTAAAACACATCGACGGAGTATGGTATAAACAAGGGAAGTACGTCATTACGGGATCGTTAAACGAAAAGCGAGAACTCATAGCCGCCCATCACGATCCACTGGTACACGGACATCCCAGAATCGCAAGAACCACACGACTGGTAGAGCGACGATACTGGTGGCCAGAATTGAAACTGGACGTAAGGAACTACGTCCAGGGATGCGCTGAATGCCAGAGACACAAAGTCAACACACGCCCAACAAAGGCCCCATTAATGCCTATAACCCCTAAGGAAGATGCGTTACCATTCGAGACTATAGCCCTTGACTTCATCACTAAACTCCCTACGTTGCAAGGATACGACTCCATTCTCACCGTAACAGATCACGACTGCACCAAGGCGTCCATATTCATACCGTGCAACGAAGAGATCTCGGCTGAAGAAACCGCGGGACTTTACGTGACCCATGTTTTCAAACGGTTTGGACTCCCGTCGAAGATCATTAGTGACCGGGACCCTCGCTTCGCATCGAAGTTCACAAGGGAACTCTGCAAAATACTAGAGATCCAACAGAACATCTCCACAGCGTACCATCCCCGAACGGATGGGCAGTCAGAAAGGACAAATCAATGGCTAGAACAATATCTCCGATTCTGGGCCAACGAGCGACAAGACAACTGGGTGGCGTTTCTACCAATAGCAGAATTCGCTCACAATAACTGGCCCCACGAGGCAACAAGGAAGTCCCCATTCGCACTCCTCATGGGATATGACCCACGCGCTGATTGGCTCGATAAGCCCTCTCCAATCCCACAGGTTATCACGAGGCTGGAACAATTCCGGGAAGCCCGAAGAGAAGCCCAGGAGCTCATCAAAAAGGCACAACTTATGTGGGTCAAACACCGAACCACCCCGAAACTCCAACTAGGAGAGTACGTATGGCTGGAAGGGCGTCATCTGAGAACCAATCAGCCAACCCCCAAACTAGCGGCGAGAAGACATGGACCCTTCAAGATCACACGAGTTCTATCGCCGGTGAATTACCAGCTGGAACTTCCCACACAGTGGAGCATCCACCCCGTGTTCCACATCGATCTTCTCACACCCTATCGTGAAACACTCATGCATGGGGAAAACTTCCAACGCCCAGCACCTGATTTGGTAGAAGGAGAAGAAGAATACGAGGTCGAAAAGATTCTAGACCATCGGCTCTTCGGCAGGAGGAAACGCCTGCAGTACCTGATCAAATGGAAGGGATACCCCGACTCGGAGAACCAGTGGATCGATAAGGATGACGTATTCGCAGACGAGGCCATAGCTGAGTATCAATCATTGAATCCCCGACACAGCCATCACTTAAGAACAGCGCAAACCTGGCAACAATCCCCATCATCCTCTTCTTCTTTCCACTCTGGATTCCTCCACTCCACTTTTACAACAATGTCTGTTTCCTCTGCCGCCGAGGCCATCGCTCGCGTTGCCTGCAACACGGGCCCTATCACCTATCAAGAGCTCACCGACGCGCTCCAGTCCACCATCCCGGCCAGTTACGCTGACGGAACCAGCAACCCTGCCACCTGGTGGATCCTCTCCCAAGACGGACAACGCATCAATGAGGTCCCTTTCACAACAGCCGAAGTTGATTGGCTTCGCACAGCTCTCCCAGAGTCTGCGCCTCCCTCACCTCGACCTCTCCAGGTGCGAATTGAGTACCGGATCGAGGAAGAAGTCCAAGACGCAAGCGACGGTCAGTTGGGAACGGTGGAAGGAGCAACGGTGGAGGCAGGTAGCGGAGGACTGGCAGCGAGAGCAGCTGAGGAAGGCGGCCGAGCGGAGGCGAGAAGCCCTTCGGAGGCGACGAGAGTGGACGAGGGAGAGGAGAGAACGGCAAGAGGCAAGGAGACAATCCTCGGACAAGTCCGGGGAAGCTTAGCGGACCACTACCCAGCTGAGCACCCCCTCATCTCCACCGCCACAGACACTGACGACCCCGCCGAAACGCCTTACGCATGCGACACTCGCGGACGCCCTTTGTACCGAGGTGGCGTGCGGGTCGATGCACCCCCTCCGTTCCCCCTGTTCAGACTACGACACACAACCCTAGGGCCACCGCCCCATGGGTACCGATACAACCGCGGGGAGGACTTCGTCCATTACCCCATCAACGACGGACAAGGACGGACGCGCCAAGCCGCGTACATCCAAGTCATCATGGGCTCCGACCCCATCGTGCTCGGTCTAGTGGAGGATAGCGAGAAGGTCTACTCGCAGCCTCTTTACGCCGAACCCCACGTCAAGGCCACGGGGAAGGAGCAATACCCACAAGAGGACATGCACCTCTTCGCCGGCGGTTACCACGACCGCCCTCACCTCGATCGCGCGATCGGCGAGCTCCACGACGTAAGTCTGAAGGCGGAGGTTCACCGCTACCGGGCCTACGCGTACGAGGCTGAGAGGATGGAGCAACGGCTCCACCAACTCGCCGCCGCGCTCGGAGGGGTCAAGGCGGAGCTGGAACGCAGTAAGTTCCGACTTGAGATGGCTAACGCGTTGGACCGGATCGAAGAGATACAGGAGGGATGGATGATGGGCCCTCGCCTTCGCCGGCGTCGTGGGCGCCGCGGCTGAAAAGGGGGTGATGTCACGAACGGGACTTTTACGGACAGGAGTACGATACGAAAGCGAGGTGATCTCTTACTATACGGTTATGGCTACGATAGTAAGTAGGAATTAGTCATGGACTTAGTCACCACACGTCGTACTAGCATGTGATTGCTAGTATGACTCATTACTAGGATAGCGGTAGTAGGGTTCGAGCTACTTACGCTACAGGATCATCGGACTCACAGAGGGGCTTTAAAGCTACCTCTTATGTGTATAAATAGTGGCTCTAGAAGACCAAGACACGCCATCTTGGTCTTCTTCTTAATACCACTCCTACTCCTCTCTTCGGGTCTTCGTACCTCGACTTGTCAGTTCCCTTGACCTTCGAGTCTAAGGCGTTCACCATTTCGCGTCACCAAGTACTCGTCATAGTGGTCTTGACCCTCAGGGCCCTTTGGACCGCTTTGGTTGTGTATCAGGGAATTCTTCGCACTTATCTGCGCTATAACGAAACTCACTAAGTTGTGAACGCCCTTGTACGAGCTCTAGTCGGGCTAACGCCGTGGTAGCGTTACAGATGGGGGCACGGTGTCCGGCTTTCTGACACCAGTTGCAAACATCCCGTTCGTGATTCCCGTCCGTTTTTGTGTGGTCTTTTGACCCACAACCATAACACTTCCCTTGCATCCACTTTCGATATTCCGCTTGATTTTTGAAGAACTCATCCTTTCCTTTGCCTTGTGAGCTTTGTTGGCACGTGGCGTCAACTTGCATGGCATCGGGGTCGGAGTGTGATGCAGGTGGATTGGTTTTTCCAGACTTCTCTGCACAATGCTGGTGAATGCGTTGATCGATAAGTGTGGCCATAGCCTTGAGATTGTCGAAAGTATCCTGCTTCCTTTCAGTCGTAGCGAGAATATCTTTAATCTCGTCATTCAGACCAGTGTAGAAGCGGTCACAGAGGTCGGCTTTTGACCATCCAGTCTGTCCGCTGTACTGCTCAAATATTGATGTATACTCGGCTATGGACCTCTTCCCTTGTCATGTCTTTTTCAGCTCCTCCTGGGCAATGTCCCGGACATTCAATGGGCTGAAGCATCTGTTGAATTCTTTTACAAAATTGTCGTATATCCCCACAAAGGGGAATGAGCCTTGATTGGCCGCCTCCAAATAGGGGAGAGCCCAGGTCTTGGCTTCTCCTTCCATCAGATTGAGGGCGGCTGCGATCCACCTTTCTTCTACTGGCATCCAAGATTGGAGGATTGGCTCCCATGTATTGAGAGCTTCTCCTTGGGAACTTGCCCAGTTGTGGAAGGCGGCAAGGAAATGACGGGCATCTGTAGAGTTGCCTTTCCTGTCCCATGCTTTTGGGTGGGCCACTATGTCCTTGCCTCCTACATGCTTGGGTTTGTCTTGGGTGGCAGCCACCTGCTGTGTCAGGTTAGAAACCTGCTGTGCAAGGTGGCCCATGGCCAACCCAAGTTGATTTATGAGGTTGATGCAGTCTTAGATGGTAGGTGGAAGAGGAGGTGCTGTAGATGCGGGGGCTGGAGCGGGGTCCAGCTGGATGGTGTGAGATGAAGATGATGATGATGACGCTGACATTCTTTCTAGCTCTGCTTCCCAAGCCTTTTTATCTGCTTCGTACTGTGCCTGACGATGGTCCTGTAATAGGAGCAACTGTTCGTCTGGTGAGAGGTTGTCCCAGTCTTGGATTTGCGATGCGTACTCCTTCTCAGACTTTGAGAGGGGGGGGAGTGCAAATTTAGAGTGAACTCCCTTTGGATACTGAGCTTGCACTTGACAAGCTCATTGTTTCCCTTTGGGAGCCACAGTCTATTTCGATGGGAGATGGAGGGGAAGATAATAGGGGGATCGGATTAATTTCCTGGGTGAAGAGGACGAGGTCTTCAACTGTAAAGTTGGTTCTGGGGACAACGGCGGTTCTGGGATATTTGTCCTCAAGGGTCTGGCGTGCGCCTGGGAAGAAGATGAGAGCTTGGACCAGGGTCTCGGTGATGGTGTGGGGGGGTTCTTCTACTTGGAACCCTTCGAACCAAACACCTTCATTAACAAGGGTTGCGGATGAAGCCGTGGAGAGGTGCCCGAGGGTCAGGGAGGAGGAGAGTGGTGAAGAATATGTAGGGGATGAGGGGCGAGAGCTAGGCTCCTCAAGAACTTGAAGTGATGCGGTAGCAGAGGCTTCTGGGGACAACGTAGGTGGTGTAAGAGCTTGTCTCCTCCTAAAGAGACAATGAAGTCGGGCACATGTGTTCGCAAATAAGCAAGGCAGGGTGAAAGAAGAGGGTGGTAATAATGACGTCTGGATATGACGACCGCGAAACACTAAGTCGAAGGTGTAGGGAGAGTTGGATCAAGCAAGATCAATACACAGTGATGTTTCACACTGCGCGAGGCTGCGGCGATAACCAAACACTCAGGAATGGGGATATGTAATGTGTGGAACTACAAGGCTGTCTGCCGCAGTCTTCTCGACTTGTTGGCTGCCTCTCACGCCGAAGTGCTCTCAAACTTTTCTGGTTGGTATGCATACAACTGTCGCAGGATAAACCTGGCCGGCTCAATGTTGACTTGCAGCTTATCTGGCGTGGTGACCAGTTCTGCCAGCAGTGCCCAGAGCAGTCTACTGTGACCAGATAGACCCAATGAAGGCAAGCACAGTGTATACCAGCTTTACGGATACTACAACTGCACCACAAATGCACGGATTCTGCTTACAGACTTCCCCAGGCAAAGAGTGAGGTAGAATACACAAGGGACTGGTGGATGTCAACCACCTAAAGGAGATCAAACAACTGGTGAGCGATGAAGAGCTCAAGAGTGTGAAGGAACTTGTCCTAATGTAGCGGTATGACTTAACGCTACGCCGGGCCAAGGAGAGTAAAGCAAACTGTTAAGGGCGAAGACTCAACACCGGTGCAGAGATAAATCATGTGCTAGAACCTACAGTCGATGTGGAGCGTGTGTCAGCAAAAGACCTTTATTCAAGGTCAGAGACGTGGTGTCACACAAGGGCAGGCTGAGTGGAGAACCAAGAGGACAAGTTAGATAGGCAGAGGTAAGGAAGTACAAAGGAATGCGCACCTGAGTGGAGAACCAAGAGGACAAGTTGGTTCCACTCAGGACGCTACAGGCAAGCTTAAGTATCTACTGTGGTCATGATTAAGTCGGAGCTTGAACACTGTTACTGTAAAGTAATCGACTATGACTAAAGAGCTGATGCATCGTGTCTATTAATAGCCTTATCTTTAGTGCTGACTGATGCACTGTCATCAAGGCTGACTATGTATGACATGTCGCTGAGTAAAACCTAATACAGCACGTAATACATGCCTACTAAGCGTAATCTAGAGCATACTAAAAGGTTCTATCCTTATCTACCAATCAGAGAGTCTGTCCGTATATAGAATGTGACCATAAAGGGATATCCCATGTATGGGTATACTTTCCCATGGTCACATGATGAAAAGTGCATGATATTTCACGTGACTGACTAGGAACGTGATGGCAGGTCACGTGATCCACAAAAGGTGAGAATGAGTGTGTCTGTGACAGATGGGGCTGGGAAGTAAGAAGCAGAGAATGAAGGTGTCCAAAGGAAGGAAAGGAAAATCGTAACATTACCCCCCTGTTAGACCTGAAGTTGCCATGACTTCAGTCACTGCCAATGTAATCATACACGTCAGTGCTGGGGTTGTTAGTTTCATCGTCCTGGTCATCCACCAGGCATACGTGTCGTCAGAGGAACAAATACCACCCGCGCTCTCCACACCTCCTACATGCCTCATACTGCGGGCATTCAATCTTGTCATGCTGTGCATCGAACCTCAGACACTTCCCACACCAGCAAGGGTGTTCAGAGGGTTCTTCAAATGCAGGCATAATGGGTGCAAGTCAGTGGATAAGACAGTTCTCAGAGGCGTGGGCTCGACTTGCACACCACATGCATATGCCCAACAGGGGTTTGTTGGGACACTCACTCATCTTGTGCCCCCGCTTCTTGCATAGGTAGCACTTGCACTGCTTCTGGGTTCAGCTGGGACCATCCACTAGACACAGCATCTCGAGTGGTCCTCTGGCACACAGTATGAGGGGAAGTTCGGGAAAATAATGGTGTGGGTGTATGGGGCGTGTAGTGAGCTCGACAAATTTATCAGTGATGAGTGGGATGGCGCCTGCGTACTGCATGCGCTTCGTGATGCCCTGTAGGTTGGCATCCAGGTGGAATTGGTCCCAAACAGCCTCTTGCTCCAGTCGGCAAAGATCTGCACGTCATGCATCTAGTGCAATCTTATCTCCAAGGTACTGCCACAACCTTGCAACCTCCACAGATAGGTGGGGGTTTTTGAGCTTTCTCAGCACCTCATTGATGGTGACGGTGCATGGGTCCTGAGGGCTAAAGACTGCCAGTTGGTGCGGAGAAATCACTGGGTGCATAGCAGTCGGCTGGGGTGTGGAGAGGTAATGTTACGATACGATACGAGAACAGAGTTGGACTCTTACTACATGGTTATGACTACGATAGTAAGTAGAAATTAGTCATGGACTCCACGGATCAGTCAGCACGAGGAGTACTAGCATGTGATAACTAGTATGACTCATTCCTAGGATAGCAGTAGTAGGGTTCGAGCTACTTACGCTAGTGGATCTTACGTTGGAGAGGAGCTTTAAAGCTACCTCTACAATATGTATAAATAGTGGGCTGCGAAGACCAAGATAAGCCATCTTGGTCTTCTTCGAATACCACTCGTCTTCGAAACCCGCTCCCTTCATGAGCCTTCACGCCTTCTACCCTCCACTTCTATTATCCTGACCTTCATGTCTAGGACACTGGCACTTTCAAGTCGACAACTCGGAGTTGCCTTAGTACTACTCGGGCGAGTGTTGTGGATCACACTCGTTGTATTCTACGGGATTACAGAGACTCTGAAAGGGTCTCTCCGATCTGCAAAGTCGTGAATGCCTTTACACGAAGTCCAAGTTGGACTGACGCCGTGGTAGCATTACATTAAGACCAAGATCTCCCAACTGTGGCGTTCACCACAAGAGACCAGTGGAGAAATTTTCGGACCTACAGCCTCGATACCAGAGGAGAACGATCCGTACCACGAAGATTCCTAGGCGCGGCCAGGTGGAGAGAATATAGAGGAGACACCGGATACTTCGTTGACTTCCCACGAGAAGCTGTTAGATACCGACCAGTTGAGTTCAACTATTCAAATTTCTGTTGGACAGAAGTTACATGGAACCCCATAGACAATTGGTGGGACGTCGTCAGACCAGCCGGAAGACACTACCGCTGTGATATCGACTCAAGAGAACTCCACGGAGACGATTGGGGATCACTAGACAGAGATAACAGCAGCGAAGAAGGAGAAGAAGAGCAACCAAGAGAACAAGCACCATCAGAATCAAGTCACGAAGAACCGGTTGAAGAACACACTGCTACAGAAAGTGAAATCCGCCCGGGAACAGGAGATGATTCAAGTCTATTAGCCCACATAGCTGAGTCTTTACACATCACAGTACCCGAAGAAATTCACATACAAAGTCCAATGGCCACAGCAACAGAGATGATGGCAACAGAAGAAGTAAGGTGCATCAAGGAAGAGGCGGAAGCCATCCTTAATCCCATCAACCCCAATATGGGACACCGGATGATGGCAGACGACGCAGCAATCTTCCGAGCTATAGGGCCAGATCAACCGGACCCCCCAGAAGGACCACCACCACCAGGTGGACTCCCAGGAGGATTTCCAGGACCAGGACCAACAGGGGGAGGATTCCCAGGAGGAGGTAGACCACCAGGAGGAGGAGGACCCCCAGGAGGAGCACCACCATTAGGAACAGGAGCAGGACATGGTTCGGACAGACTATCAGGTGAACCTCCGACCATATTCAATGGAGACCGTACTAAATACAAAGCCTTCCTCACGCAATGGCACGTATACTGGGGGATGAACTTGGATGCCCCCATCATGCAAAATGAATATTGACGCTCCCTCCTCTTCCTGGGGTACATAAAGGGGGTTAATGTCAGCGAATGGACACTGTCCATACTTGAATGGTTGAACCGAGAAGTACGACGAGGAGTCAGCCAATACTCTCAAACCTTATGGAACCATGTCGCAACAGAATTCACCAAGAGGTTCTCCAATATACTCGAAGAGGAACAAGCCCAAGCCGAGTTGCAGAAGGGAATTAAGATGACAGGGGAGGACATTGATGCGTATGTGGTCCGATTCGAGCAACTAGCAAGAAAAGCTCATTACAACTTAAATGATCGCCAAACCCTCGACCGATTCACCGCGGGGCTACCGTGAGCCCTGTTCATGAAAGTGTACGAACTGGACGAACCCCACACTTTCGAGGACTGGAAAAGGTGTGCCGTGCAACAACAGAAACAGTACATCCACATGAAAGCACGCCTCGACAACTTCAAAGCCAAAGCGCCCCCGTCGTCGGCGCAACCCCGTTGGAGGCCGCAACCCCCCAACTGGGGCCCACCACAAGGACCACCACCACCCAGGTACAACCCAAATGCAATGGACACCTCGGCCAATAGAACACGCGCAAGAGTAGCAGAAGTAGGAGACCCCAACAGGCCTTTCATTCCGAGGCCACAACAAGGAGGGTATGGGAGAGGAGGAGGACCTCCACCCTGAGACATGAGGACAGTCATCTGCTACAACTGTAACCAGCCTGGACACTTCTCACGAAACTGCCCACAGCCACGCAGAAGGACAACCACAAGTCGGATGACCGAAACCAACTATTACACGCAGGAAGAACCACCTGCACAAGCTAGAACAGCCAATATGGCACCACCGCAACAAAGGGCCAAGACTGGCTAGCTGGAGTGGCAGGAAAACCCTCCTTCCCCCATCGGCCTGGGTGAGGGCAGTCAATTGTAACTCTGTAATCATGACTTGCTATCGATCTCTTCGAATTCCAGTCTCGATTCGTACAAGTTACGCTATGGCCGACATTAAGACACTAGTAGACTCAGGGGCGACGGATAACTTCATACGCCCTTCATTTGCCAAGAGGATGGGTCTGGGACTACAAGCCCTAGACTGACTGAAGAAAATATGGAACATAGACAACACGGAAAATAAAGCGGGCAGTATCACCCACTTTGTAGATCTTGACATCCAGACTAACCAGCGATGACAAAAGATGCGCTTCCTGGTTACCAACCTCAGCAACAAAGATCTGGTACTCGGATACCCCTGGCTGGCGACCTACAAACCCACAATCAACTGGAGATATGCCACCATACATGAAAAAATGCTCCCTGTCGTCATCCGATCAATCAATCCCAACAATAAAGACCACGTCATAGGAAGCGTTACGACTGAAGAAGAAAAGGAAGATGCTATGATGGAATTGGGAGAGGAAAGTCGCTTACACGCCACAGCCACGGAACTCGCCATCAAAGCCAAACAATTCCAGGACAAAGTGGAACTCCCCCCGGCCTATCAACAATTCGCGAAAATCTTCAGCGAAGAAGCATCCAACCGATTCCCCCCCTCTCGACCATGGGATCATGCTATAGAGTTCAAGGAAGGCACTCCGCCCGCAATCGACTGCAAAGTCTACCCCATGACTCAAGAAGAAGACAGAAAGCTCAAGGAGTTCCTGGACGAACAGCTGAAGAAGGGATATATCCGCCCATCTAAATCTCCCTACGCATCATCCTTCTTCTTCATCAAAAAGAAGGATGGGAAACTACAACCAGTACAAGACTACAGGAAGATAAACACCGTCACCATTCGCAACCAGTACCCCCTCCCTCTTATCTCGGACCTCATTGCGGACCTCAGCCAAGCACACACATACACAAAATTGGATGTCTGGTGGGGATACAACGATGTACGCATCAAAGAAGGAGATGAGCACAAAGCGGCATTTAAAACACGGTATGGACTCTTTGAACCCACAGTCATGTACTTTGGACTCACAAACTCTCCGGCAACATTCCAAACGATGATGAACACCATCTACCAAGATACAATTGCTAAACACGAGGCCAAGGGCACGACCATACGGGTCTACATGGACGACATAGGCATCGCAACTAGGGACCCAGCAGGACAACAGGAACATGAGAACGCCGTACGCGACGTACTACAAGTCGCTATGGAACACGACCTCTACTTCAAACTGGAGAAATGCCTCTTCCACAAGCCACGAATGGATTACCTGGGGGTAATCCTTGAAAAGGGGGTAACACGCATGGACCCAGTAAAAATTTCAGGCATCAAGAACTGGCCAACGCCCACAAAGGTCCATGATGTACGCTCATTCCTAGGCTTCTGTAATTTTTACCACCTCTTCATCTGCGACTTTGCTACACACGCCAAATCCCTCAACAAACTAACGAGGAAGGACACAGAATGGAAATGGACAGAAGAAGAAGACAAAGCCTTTCGAAAACTCAAAGCTCTAGTTACGGAAGAGCCGGTACTCGCTCACCCTAAACTTGACGACCTATTTGAACTGGAAGTAGACGCCTCGGGATTCGCAACAGGCGCAGTCCTACTCCAAAAGAAAGAAGACGGCAAGCAACATCTGATCGGTTACTACTCCGCCACACTTAACAAAGCAGAACGAAACTACGATATATACGATCTGGAACTTCTAGCAATCGTTAAGGCACTCAGACACTGGAGACCATTATTAGCCGGATCGCCACACAAGATCAAAATATACTCCGACCACATGAACCTCCAGTACTGGAAACTACCACAGAAGATAAGCCGAAGAGTCGCCAGGGAAGTACTTGAACTAATGGAGTACAACTTTGAAATTCACCACATCCCAGGCAAAAAGAACGGCCGAGCTGACGTGCTATCCCGACGACCGGACTACAATCAAGGAGAACAAGACAACGAGAACGTGATCGTACTACCAGAAGACATATTTGTTACGATATGATACGAGAACGGACTTGGACTCTTACTATACGGTTATGGCTACAGTAGTAAGTAGAAATTAGTCATGGACTTTACGGATCAGTCAGCACGAGGAGTGCTAGCATGTGATAGCTAGCATGACTCATTCCTAGGATAGTGGTAGTAGGGTTCAAGCTACTTACGCTAGTGGATCTTATGTCGAAGAGGAGCTTTAAAGCTGCCTCTACAATATGTATAAATAGTGGGTTGCAAAGACCAAGATAAGCCATCTTGGTCTTCTTCGAATACCACTTGTCTTCTATTCGATCTCCTTGGTCTTCGCGCCTTCTAGACTTCTATTCCTGTACTCCTGACCTTCGTGTCTAGGATGCTGGCACTTTCAAGTCATCGACTCGGAGTTGCCCTTGTACTATTCGGACGAGTGCTGTGGATTGCCTTGGTGGTATTCTACGGCATCCTAGAGACCCTGAGAGAGTCACTCCGAACTGCTAAGTCGTGAACGCCGTTATACGAGTCCAAGTCGGACTAACGCCGTGGTAGCATTACATTAAGACCAAGATCTCCCAACCGTGGCGTTCACCACAAGAGACCAGTGGAGAATTTTTTGGACCTACAGCCTCGACACCAGAGGAGAACGATCTGTACCATGAAGATTCCTGGGTGCGGCCAGGTGGAGAGAATATAGAGGAGACACCGGATACTTCGTTGACTTCCCAGGAGAAGCTGTCAGATACCGACCAGTTGAGTTCAACTATTCCAATTTCTGTTGGACAGAAGTTACGTGGAACCCCATAGAAAATTGGTGGGACGTCGTCAGACCAGCCGGAAGACACTACCGCTGCGATATCAACTCAAGAGAACTCCACGGAGATGATTGGGGATCACTAGATGGAGACAGCAGCAGCGAAGAAGAAGAAGAAGAGCAGCCAAGAGAACAAGCACCATCAGAATCAAGTCACGAAGAGCCGGCTGAAGAACACACCGCTACAGAAAGCGAAATCCGCCCAGGAACAGGAGACGATTTGAGTCTACTAGCCCATATAGCTGAGTCTTTACAAATCACGGTACCCGAAGAAATTCACATATGAAGCCCAATGGCCACAGCAACAGAAACGATGGCGACAGAAGAAGTAAGGCGCATCAGGGAAGAAGCAGAAGCCATCCTCAATTCCATCAACCCCAATACGGGACACTGGATGATGGCGGACGACGCAGCAATCTTCCGAGCTATAGGGCCAGATCAACCGGACCCCCCAGAAGGACCACCAACAGGTGGACTCCCAGGAGGATTTCCGGGACCAGGGCCAACAGGAGGAGGATTCCCAGGAGGGGGTAGACCACCAGGCAGAGGAGGACCCCCAGGAGGAGCACCACCACCAGGAACGGGAGCAGGACATGGTTCGGACAGACTATCAGGTGAACCTCCGAACGTATTTGATGGAGACCGCACTAAATACAAAGCCTTCCTCACGCAATGTGTTACGATTCGATTGTGGACTGTCCGGCCCGGTTGTGGACTCTGACGTATTCGTGATGACCTGGTGCGTCAGGAGTAATGTGTCATGGACTTCGGATCTTGTTGCCTCGTGTCTCGGCTGACTGATGACTTCTATTGTTGTACGTGACGTGGCTTACTATGCTGACTGAGGATCTCTATTGTTGTACGTGATTCGGATTACGATGACGACTGTGCATTCTATTATTAGTTTACGCTACTTATGCTATTGGCTTGGTAGGAGTTCAAGCGGAGCTAGAACTGGCTCCCTTACTTGTATTTAAGTTCATAGTAGTACGGACCAGGATCCCCATCTTGGTCTTCTTCAATTACCACTCTTCACTCGTCTACTGTGCTAGGGACCCGCAAGTCCCTAAGTGAACTAGCTCCGGCATATCCCTTTGTGACCAAGGGGGATCCCCGTGACTTCGTCTCCATCTTCCCTTGTGAATGGTAGACTTGCCGGCCGTTGTGTATCCGCCAAATACCACATGTCATCTTGTGTTCGAGTACCTCAACTCGCGTACCGCTCGACCCACCCACTGTTACTACATCGTTGACAATCCTCGGTGGAGGTACATTTGCAAAGTCCCTGGACCACCACCCAACGTACCCATCCAGGAAACCCTTTATACCTTTCGAGACTCCACAGGCACGTATTGGCCTCACCCCGCAGTGTTCTCGAGCTCCTCGGATAACCACAGATTCTACCCCCGAGGGAACCCACGTTACATGTCACGTTTCAGTCTCGGACTGCCCGGACCGGTTGTGGACTCTGACGTGTTCGTGATGACTCGACACGTTAGTAGTAATACGTCATGGACTTCGGATCTTACTGCCGCGTGTTGGGATGACTGATGATCCCTATTGTTGTACGTGATTGTGATTAGGCTTGCTGACTGAGGCTTCTTATTGTTGTACGTGTTTCGTGTTACGATAACGACTGCGCATTCTATTATTAGGATACGCTACTTATGCTATTGGCTACTTACGAGTTCGAGCAGAGCTAGAACTGGCTCCCTTACTTGTATTTAAGTTCACAGTAGTACGGACCAGGATCCCCATCTTGGTCTTCTTCGAATACCACGTCTTCGACTTGTCATCTGTGCTAAGGACTTGAGAAGTCCTTAAGTGAACTAGCTCTGGCATATCCCTCTACGACCAAGAAGGGATCCCCGTGACTCTATCTCCATCTTCCCTCGTGAATGGTAGATCAACCGACCGTGACTTATCCGCCTGGTACCACGTGTCATCTCGTCTTCAAATATCTCAACTCCCGCACCGCTCGCCCCACTCACTGCTATTACATCGTCGACAACCTCGAGTGGGAATACATCCGCAAAGTCCCTAGTCCGCCCCTGAACGTCCCCGTCGAAGAGACGTTATACACCTACAGAGATTCTACAGGCACGTATTGGCCCCACCCCTCAGTCTTTCCCGAGCACTCGGACAACCACAGGTTTTACCCCCGAGGGAACCCACGTTACAACAGCGTCTAAGTCAGACCAACGTCCGTGGTAGACGTTACATTAAGACCAAGATCCTTCAACGTGGCTTCCGCAGTAACAACCCGCGATCTTTGGATCCCATTCCGACCGTATCACATAGACAGAAGAGGGGAACGCAACGTCCCTAAACAATACCTCAAAGGAGCATTTTGGCAAACAGAACAAGGAGACCCAGGCTACGTAGTTCTTTACACTTACAAGGACGGCAAAACCGGACTCATCCCGGTAGAATTCAACTTCGACCACATCTGTTGGACAGAGATCAGGTGGGACGAACTCCAAGGCAAACTACAAGTCGTCAGACCCACAGGATCAGGCCTTCATCTTGACATTTGCCAAAGCGAAACAACCACTAGAGATCAGTGGGGACCCATCGATGGACAAGAAGAAGAACCCGTCCGCTCCCCTACTCCAAAGACACCCGCACCTTCCCCATCCTTGGGAAGCAACCCCGAAGAGATCCGCATCCTCGAAGCACAAGCAGAAGAAGAGGAGGCACAACTAGGATTACTAGCTGAGTCCATCCCTACAGACATGACCACTACAATCACCGAACAACCAACTACATTCCAGGAACCCGCACGCATTAGTCGTGGCGGAGGACCCCCACCCGGAGGACACGGAGGAGGGGGAGGAGATGACGGAGGAGGCGATCCAGGAGGACCACTCTTCACCGGACCAAATGTGTCAAGCGGAACCAAGCCTGAGAAATTCATGGGCAAAGAACCCCTCGTATTTACCGGGGACCGCACCAAAGTTCAACAGTTCCTCACTCAATGGGAACTGTTCGTAGAAACCAACTACGACAACCCTGCGTTCACACTCCCCTATCGAAAAGCGCTGATCTTTCTCACCTACATCCAAGGAGACCACGTCAACGAATGGGTCTTATCCACCACCAAGTGGGTTAAGGCGTACAAAGCCAAGCACGGGCCCTACGACAAATGGATTTGGGAAGCCATCGAACTCGGCTTCCGCAACACCTTCGCCGACACCCTTGAAAAGGAAAGGGCGCAACAGGAACTTCAGAAGGGCTTCCGAATGGAAGGTCAAGATATCGACTCCTACGTCGCCAAATTCGAGAAGGCAGTTAGAGAGGCAGGCTATCGGTTCGACGACTCCCTAGTCCTCGACAAGTTTACTAGTGGACTCCCGGTGGAACTCTACAAGAACGCATACAACTTCCATAGCCCAAACACGTACGCCCAATGGAAGACAGCTGCGCTCGAGCAACAGCGCAAGTGGATGCATCTGCAGACACGTTTGGGGGGACGTAAACCCCCGGGACCCAGTAAGCCGGGCAACACTTCCCTCAGAACTTTCAACGCTCCAAATCGCCCACTACAGCAGTCGCGCCAAGGATGGCAGGCATTCCGGAGTCATCCAGACGCCATGGATACCACCCCGGGAAGGGTTAGAGCCCGCCTCGCAGGCTCCGAAGAAATCGACTACACCCGACCCCCGTACACCCCACAGGGGGGACGACCCAATAAGGGGATCATAGACGCAAGCAACGTCAAGTGCTTCAATTGCGGCAAGTTAGGCCACTTCCAACGCGACTGCCGCCAACCGCGCAAACCAAGACCCAATACGAACTGGCAACCCCGCCAAGGAAGGGGGGCGTTCATTGAGGAAGTTCAAAGTGTTCAGGACGAACCCTTGATCCAATTCGAGGATGACGGCGGCAGTAGCCGCAGCGCCCGCGCCACCACTGATACGCCACAAGAACGGGCGACCAGCTGGATAAACGGAGTCCGAAACTTGGACGATGAAGCCAGGGACCTGGTAGTTCGGGACCTAATGGGGCGAGAGGATTTTCAAAGCGCCTGAACCCGACGGCCTGGGTAAGGGCATTACGGTGTAATTCTGTATTCATAACGCGCTATCAATCTATGCATGTTCCAGTTTCACTGCGCGCAAGTTACGCCATGGCCGACAAACGAGCATTAGTGGACTCCGGAGCCACTAACAACTTCATACATCCGGACTTCGTCAAGAGAATGAGGCTAGGCCTCAAGGAATTAGACCGTCATCGAAAGATCTGGAACATTGACGGCACGCACAACAGAGGAGGCAAAATTACTCACTGCGTGGATCTAGAAGTACAAACCAAGGGAGTCACCAGAGAAATGCGATTTCTGGTAACAGACGTAGGAGGGGAGGACATAATCCTGGGATATCCGTGGCTGGCAACCTTCCAACCCGATATCCAATGGGCAGCGGCTACGCTTAATGAAGCTGAGTATCCAGTCGTCCTTCGCACCATCAACCCCACAAGACCACGAATAGATCCAATCATAGCATGACTCGTACTCGAGAAACTACTGCTCCATAACAAGCAAAAAATTGAAGAGCAGCTGCGACGAGAATGCGACCTCGAAGACACTCGTCTACGTGCAACAATGTCGACCGAAATGGCGATAGAAGCCAAGCAGTATACGGAAAAGAAAGCGGTCCCAGAAGAATACCAACGACACGTCAAGATCTTTAGCGAAGAAGAATCCAATCGCTTCCCGCTGTCGAAACCCTGGGATCACGCGATTGACTTCAAACCAAACGCACCGGATACGATCAACTGCAAAATCTACCCCATGAGTCAGACGGAAGACAAAGCACTCAAGGAATGGATCGATGAACAACTGGCCAAAGGATACATCAGACCCTCTAAATCCCCATACGCATCATCCTTCTTCTTCATCAAAAAGAAGGACGGAAAACTACGCCCTGTACAGGACTACCGGAATATCAACAACTGGACTATACGCAACCAATATCCCCTCCCGCTCATCCCGGAACTCATCGCAGACCTAAGCGGGGCGTTCATATTCACCAAACTGGACATTCGTTGGGGCTACAACAACGTAAGGATCAAAGAGGGAGATCAGGAAAAAGCTGCGTTCAAAACGAAATACGGACTTTTCGAACCAACGGTAATGTTTTTCGGGCTAACCAACTCTCCGGCAACCTTCCAAACCATGATGAACGAGATCTGCAAGGACCTCATCGCATACCATGAAACAAAAGGCACGATCATTAGGGTATACATGGACGACATAGGCATAGCAACCCGATCCACGGAACAAGCACACATCGACGTGGTACACGATATTTTGGACCTGCTAGAGGAAAACGACCTGTTCCTCAAACCAGAGAAATGCATCTTCCACGCACCAAGCATCGATTACCTGGGGGTAATCATTGAAAAGGGGGTGACACGCATGGACCCCGTCAAAATTTCCGGCATCAAAGACTGGCCAAACCCCAAAAACGTCAAACAGGTGCGATCGTTCCTAGGCTTCTGCAATTTTTACCGCGCTTTCATTCGAAATTTCGCCACACACGCACGTCCCCTTAACAAACTCACACGAAAGGACACGGAATGGACATGGACCGCAACAGAACAAGAAGCGTTCGACAAAATTAAGAAGCTCGTCACGGAAGAACCAGTCCTCGCACACGCCAAACTAGAAGACCAATTCGAACTCGAAGTGGACGCCTCAGGATTTGCAGTAGGAGCAGTACTACTCCAACGCAAAGACGACGGCAAAAGACATCCTATCGCCTACTATTCAAACACCCTCAGTACTGCGGAACGGAACTACGACATCTACGACCTCGAACTCCTAGCAATTGTCAAAGCACTTCAAAACTGGCGCCACTACCTGGCAGGATCACCACACAAGATCAAAGTATTCTCGGATCACATGAACCTCCAATACTGGCGCTCTCCACAAAAGATAAGCCGCCAAGTAGCACGGGAAGTACTAGAACTCTCCGAATATGACATAGAGATTCACCACATTAAGGGAACGGCAAACGGACGAGCCGATGCCCTATCTAGACGCCCAGACTATGACCAAGGAGAAGGAGATAACGACCAAGTCACGGTACTACCCGATGACATCTTCGTCAGGGCCGCAGCAATAGATACGACGGAAGACCCCCTCCGAATCAACGCCACCATATCAGTACAAGAAATGGAAAAGACCAATCTGGTATACGCCCAGGACGACGACAAACTCCGCCCCTGGATAGACCCACACGGACTAAAGAAGATCGAAGGCACCTGGTACAAAGACGGACGCCGAGTAGTCACAGGGGGACTCCTAGAGAAACGGGAACTTGTCAAGAACCATCACGACCCACCCGTATACGGACACCCGGGTATCAGCCGAACCATCAAGCTCATAGAACGATACTACTGGTGGCCAGGTCTTAGAAACGAAGTCACGGACTACGTCAAAGGATGCGCTGACTGTCAAAGAATTAAAGTCAACACCAGGGCCATCAAGGCACCGTTACGCCCAATATTCCCGAAACCCGAAGCTATGCCGTTTGAAACTATTGCACTTGACTTCATCACTAAACTTCCCGAGGCACAGAACTGCGATACGATCCTCACGATAACGGATCACGATTGCACGAAGATGTCCCTTTTCATCCCATGCCAAGAAGAAATATCGGCGGAAGGAACAGCTGCCCTCTACGTCAAACACGTGTTCCCCAGATTTGGCCTACCTGGAAAGATCATCAGCGATAGAGATCCTCGGTTCGCATCAAAGTTCACACGAGAGTTGTGCAAGATTCTAGGCATCGAACAGAACATCTCCACAGCCTATCACCCCCGCACCGACGGGCAATCGGAACGAACAAATCAGTGGCTGGAGCAATATTTGCGATTCTGGGTCAACGAACAACAGGATGATTGGATACACTATCTCCCCATGGCTGAGTTTACCCACAACAACTGGCCTAGCGAAACCACTAAAGAATCTCCTTTCCAGCTTCTTATGGGGTACAATCCCCGCGCTGATTGGACCGATAGACCATCACCGATTCCGCAGGTGGCGCTCAGGGTCAAACAATTCAAGGAACTCCGACAGCGCGCGCAATCACTGATGATCAAAGCACAGCAGGGGTGGATCAAGGCTAAAGATACGCCCAAGTTCCAAATAGGAGATCAGGTATGGCTAGAAGGACGCCACCTACGCACGCACCAACCAACGGCGAAATTAGCGGCAAGACACCACGGCCCGTTTAAGGTCACTCAGGTGATGTCCGCAGTCAACTATCGATTAGAACTTCCCACGCAGTGGCAGATCCACCCAGTGTTCCATGTGGACCTCCTGACGCCTTATCGCGAGACACCCACGCATGGGCCCAATTATCAGCGCCCGCCACCAGATCTAGTTGGTGGAGAAGAAGAATACGAGGTCGAGAAAATTCTAGACTCTCGGCGATTTGGCAGAAGTCGCAAACTGCAGTATTTGGTCAAATGGAAGGGATACCCCGACTCGGACAACCAGTGGGTCGACAAGGATGACATGTTTGCAGACGATGCAATTCGGGAATTCAAAAATTCCAACCCCGCTCGCGAAACGCATATAAGCAGGGGAGAATCCCAAGAGACGTCCCCATCCCCTTCCTTCACTTCACTCCCCACTTATGAGGACCTCTTCCCCAGTAAACTTCCGCTATGTCGTCAACGACGAACTATCCACACCTTACCGAGTACCATCCGCGCCATCGTCACCCCTGTCGTCTACCCTCGCCCTTCACCAACGAGGAAGTCGTCCTCCTTCCCCCGCGTCATCCCGAGTTCCTTCGCCGTCCCCCACTCTTTATTCCGAGACCAATCAGCCCAGCCACCTCGGAAGCAGCTACGTCCCGACCCGAGCGCCCACTCCAGCGGGCGACGAACAGCAGGGGTACGTACCCAGCCGACCCATCTCCCCAGCCAGCCCCGACGACTCGGGAGACCCGTACGACCCAGCGGAGCGCCTCGAGGCGCATCAGTATCTACGTTATGCCACCCATCTCACCACGACACACTCGGAAACCCCCCCGCTATGCGGACCCACCGGGGAAGCTATCACACTACCGACGACACGTCCATCCCCGATTCGCGCAAATCAAGAAGAGGAACATGTGCAGGAGGCCGAGGATCGGTCGGAGACACCCCCGCCCAGGGGATATCAGTTCAACAGGGGAGTCCATTACATTCCCTTTCAGATTCGAGACGCTCAAGAACATCTTTGGCCCGCCCAGTATACTCAGCTCATTCTCACCGCCGACCCGTTCGTCCTGGCTTTCAGGTCGGGATGCAACCAGCAGTACGGGAAGCCCGTCCACGCCGTCCCCTACTATGACGAGCAGTCCTCTTCCCCCTCTTACACCGACGACGACCTCACGTTCCTGCTCTCCGACGCGGGATTAGTCGACTCGGTCGACCAGGCGCTCCTTCACATGAAGGATGCGACGCTCATGGCCGAGATCCATCGATACCGCTGCATGACGCTGGGATGGCGAGCACAACAACACCGACTAGCGGCGGAGCAGATGAAGCTGGAGCGCATAGAGATCGAGCGCAACAGGTGTGTCGCCAGACTTCAGCGAGCGCATGCGGTGGACCACATCGAGAACGTTCGGGCCTCGCTCCACCGAGGGCCCAAGGCGGAGCAGGATGCGGAAGAAATAGCCCGGATCAGAGCTTTGCGCGAAGTCGGCACTAACCCTCTTGCCGTCATGCGTGGTCAAGCTGGGGCTTGACGCTGAAAAGGGGGTGATGTCACGTTTCAGTCTCGGACTGCCCGGACCGGTTGTGGACTCTGATGTGTTCATGATGACTCGACACGTTAGTAGTAATACGTCATGGACTTCGGATCTTACTGCCGCGTGTTGGGATGACTGATGATCCCTATTGTTGTACGTGATTGTGATTAGGCTTGCTGACTGAGGCTTCTTATTGTTGTACGTGTTTCGTGTTACGATAACGACTGCGCATTCTATTATTAGGATACGCTACTTACGCTATTGGCTACTTACGAGTTCGAGCGGAGCTAGAACTGGCTCCCTTACTTGTATTTAAGTTCACAGTAGTACAGACCAGGATCCCCATCTTGGTCTTCTTCGAATACCACGTCTTCGACTTGTCATCTGTGCTAAGGACTTGAGAAGTCCTTAAGTGAACTAGCTCTGGCATATCCCTCTACGACCAAGAAGGGATCCCCGTGACTCTATCTCCATCTTCCCTCGTGAATGGTAGATCAACCGACCGTGACTTATCCGCCTGGTACCACGTGTCATCTCGTCTTCAAATATCTCAACTCCCGCACCGCTCGCCCCACTCACTGCTATTACATCGTCGACAACCTCGAGTGGGAATACATCCGCAAAGTCCCTAGTCCGCCCCCGAACGTCCCCGTCGAAGAGACGTTATACACCTACAGAGATTCTACAGGCACGTATTGGCCCCACCCCTCAGTCTTTCCCGAGCACTCGGACAACCACAGGTTTTACCCCCGAGGGAACCCACGTTACAACAGCGTCTAAGTCAGACCAACGTCCGTGGTAGACGTTACATTACAACAGCGTCTAAGTCAGACAAATGTCCGTGGTAGACGTAACATTAAGACCAAGATCCTTCAACGTGGCTTCCGCAGTAACAACCCGCGATCTTTGGATCCCATTTCGACCGTATCACATCGACAGAAGAGGGGAACGCAACGTCCCTAAACAATACCTCAAAGGAGCATTTTGGCAAACAGAACAAGGAGACCCAGGCTACGTAGTTCTTTACACTTACAAAGACGGCAATACCGGACTCATCCTGGTAGAATTCAACTTCGACCACACCTGTTGGGCAGAAATCAAGTGGGACGAACTCCACGGCAAATTACAAGTCGTCAGACCTGCAGGATCGAGTCTCCATCTCGATATTCGCCAAAGCGAAGTAACCACCAGAGATCAGTGGGGAACTATCGATGGACAAGAAGAAGAACCGGTCCGCTCTCCTACTCCCAAAACACCCGCGCCTTCCCCATCACTAGGAAGCAACCCCAAAGAAATCCGTATCCTCGAAGCTCAAGCCGAGGAAGAAGAACTACAGTTGGGACTACTAGCTGAGTCTATCCCTACAGACATGACTACCACAATCACCGAGCAACCTACTACGTTCCAGGAACCCACGCGCGTTAGCCGCGGAGGAGGTCCGCCCTCTGGGGGACCAGGAGGAGGCGATGGAGGAGGAGATCCCGGAGGACCCCTTTTCTCTGGACCAAATGTGTCAAGCGGAACTAAACCCGAGAAGTTCATGGGAAGAGAACCCCTCGTATTTACCGGAGATCGCACCAAGGTTCAACAGTTCCTCACTCAATGGGAGCTGTTTGTGGAAACCAATTATGACAACCCTGCGTTCACTCTCCCCTATCGCAAAGCGCTGATCTTCCTCACCTATATCCAAGGGGAACACGTCAACGAATGGGTCTTGTCCACCACCAAATGGGTCAAGGCATACAAGGCCAAGCACGGACCCAATGACAAATGGATCTGGGAAGCCATCGAACTTGGCTTCCGCAACACATTCGCGGACACGCTCGAGAAGGAGAGAGCGCAACAAGAACTACAGAAGGGCTTCCGAATGGAAGGACAGGACATCGATTCCTACGTCGCCAAATTCGAGAAGGCGGTCAGAGAAGCAGGATATCGCTTCGACGACTCTTTAGTCCTCGACAAATTTACCAGTGGGCTTCCGGTAGAACTTTACAAGAACGCATACAACTTCCACAGCCCAAACACGTACGCCCAGTGGAAGACAGCTGCGCTCGAGCAACAGCGCAAGTGGATGCATCTACAAACGCGTTTGGGGGGACGTAAACCCCCGGGACCCGGTAAGCCAGGCAATACCTCTCTCAGGACTTTCAACGCTCCAAACCGCCCCCTGCAGCCGCGCCAAGGGTGGCAAGCGTTCCGGAATCACCCGGACGCCATGGACACCACTCCCGGGAGAGTTCGCGCTCGACTCGCAGGCTCCGAAGAAATCGACTACAATCGACCACCGTACACCCCACAAGGGGGGAGACCCAACAAAGGAATCATAGACGCTAGCAACGTCAAATGCTTCAACTGTGGCAAGATGGGCCACTTCCAACCTGACTGTCACCAGCCACGCAAGCCAAGACCCAACACGAACTGGCAACCCCACCAAGGGAGAGGGGCGTTCATCGAAGAAGTTCAAAGTGTCCAAGACGAACCCTTGATCCAATTTGAGGATGACGGCGGCAGTAGCCGCGGCGCCCGCGCCACCACTGATACGCCGCAAGAACGGGCGACCAGCTGGATAAACGGAGTCCGAAACCTTGACGATGAAGCCAGGGACCTGGTGGTTCGGGACTTATTGGGGCAAGAGGATTTTCAAAGCGCCTAAACCCGACGGCCTGGGTGAGGGCATTACGGTGTAATTCTGTGTTCATAACGCGCTATCAATCTATGCATGTTCCAGTTTCATTGCGCGCAAGTTACGCCATGGCCGACAAACGAGCACTAGTGGACTCCCGAGCCACTAACAACTTCATACATCCGGACTTTGTCAAGAGAATGAGGCTAGGCCTCAAAGAGTTAGACCGTCATCGAAAGATCTGGAACATTGACGGCACGCACAACAAAGGAGGCAAGATTACTCACTGCGTGGATCTGGAAGTACAAACCAAAGGAGTTACCAAAGAAATGCGATTCCTGGTAACAGACGTAGGAGGAGAGGACATAATCCTGGGATATCCGTGGCTAGCAACCTTCCAGCCCAACATCCAGTGGGCTACGGCCACGCTTAACGAAGCTGAGTACCCAGTTATTCTCCGCACCATCAACCCCACCAAGCCTCGGATAGATCCGGTTATCGCACGCCTCGTACTCGAAAAGCTACTACTTCCGAACAAATTGAAGATCGAGGAGCAACTTAGGAAGGAATGCGACCTCGAAAATACTCGCCTACGCGCAACAATGTCGACAGAAATGGCCATAGAAGCCAAGCAATATACGGAGAAAAAGGCGGTCCCAGAAGAATATCAGAAGCATGTCAAGATCTTCAGTGAAGAGGAATCCAATCGCTTCCCACTCTCAAAACCATGGGACCACGCTATCGACTTCAAACCAAACGCCCCGGACACGATCGACTGCAAGATCTACCCAATGAGCCAGGCGGAAGATAAAGCACTCAAGGAATGGATAGACAAACAACTGGCCAAAGGGTACATCAAACCCTCTAAATCCCCGTACGCATCATCATTCTTTTTCATCAAAAAGAAGGACGGAAAGCTACGCCCCGTACAGGACTACCGGAACATTAACAACTGGACGATACGCAACCAATACCCTCTCCCACTCATTCCAGAGCTCATCGCCGACCTAAGCGGAGCGTTCATATTCACCAAACTGGACATTCGCTGGGGCTATAACAACATAAGAATCAAAGAGGGTGATCAGGAAAAGGCAGCGTTCAAGACAAAATACGGACTCTTCAAACCAACGGTAATGTTCTTCGGGCTAACCAATTCACCGGCAACGTTTCAAACCATGATGAACGAGATCTGCAAAAACCTTATCGCATACCACGAAACCAAAGGTACGACCATCAGGGTATACATGGATGACATAGGCATAGCCACCCGATCTACGGAACAAGCACACATTGACACGGTACACAACATTTTGGACCTACTGGAGGAAAATGACCTATTCCTCAAACCGGAGAAATGCATCTTCCACGCACCAAGTATCGATTACCTGGGGGTAATCATTGAAAAGGGGGTGACGCGCATGGACCCCATCAAAATTTCCGGCATCAAAGACTGGCCGACCCCAAAAAACGTCAAACAGGTGCGATCATTCTTAGGGTTCTGCAACTTCTACCGCGCTTTCATTCGAAACTTCGCCACACACGCCCGACCTCTCAACAAGCTCACGCGCAAGGACACGGAATGGACGTGGACAATAACGGAACAAGAAGCGTTCGACAAAATCAAGAAACTCGTCACGGAAGAACCGGTCCTCGCACACGCCAAACTAGAAGATCAATTCGAGCTCGAAGTGGACGCCTTGGGATTCGCGGTAGGGGCAGTACTTCTCCAACGCAAGGAAGACGGCAAAAGACACCCCATCGCATACTACTCAAACACACTCAGCGCAGCGGAACGGAACTACGACATCTACGACCTGGAACTCTTGGCAATCGTCAAAGCACTTCGGAACTGGCGCCACTATCTAGCAGGATCGCCGCATAAGATCAAAGTTTTCTCAGATCACATGAACCTCCAATATTGGCGCTCCCCACAAAAGATAAGTCGCCGAGTAGCCCGGGAAGTACTAGAACTCTCAGAATATGACATCGAAATTCACCACATTAAAGGAACGGCAAACGGACGAGCCGATGCCTTATCTAGACGCCCAGACTACGACCAGGGAGAAGGCGACAACGACCAAATCACGGTGCTACCCGATGAAATCTTCGTCAGGGCCGCAGCAATAGATACGACGGAAGACCCTCTCCGAATCAACGCTACCATCTCCGTGCAAGAGATGGAGAAGGTAAACCCGATATACGCCCAAGAAGAGGACAAACTCCGCCCCTGGATAGACCCACACGGACTCAAGAAGATCGAAGGCACATGGTACAAGGACGGACGCCGAGTGGTCACAGGGGGGCTTCTGGAAAAAAGGGAACTTATCAAAAACCACCACGACCCTCCTGTATACGGACACCCAGGGATCAGCCAAACTATCAAACTTACGGAGCGATACTATTGGTGGCCAGGACTTAGGAATGACGTCATGGACTACGTCAAAGGGTGCGCCGACTGCCACGCATCAAGGTCAACAACAAAGCCATCAAAGTGCCACTGCGCCCAATATTTCCGAAACCCGAAGCTATGCCCTTTGAAACCATTGCACTCGACTTTATCACTAAACTTCCTGAAGCACAGGGCTGTGATACAATCCTCACGATAACGGACCACAACTGCACAAAAATGTCCCTGTTCATCCCGTGTCAAGAAGAGATATCGGCCGAAGGCACAGCCGCACTATACGTCAAACACGTATTCCCTCGATTCGGACTACCAGGAAAAATAATCAGTGATCGAGACCCCAGATTCGCCTCCAAGTTCACACGCGAATTATGCAAACTCCTAGGAATCGAGCAAAATATCTCTACGGCCTACCACCCGCGAATGGACGGGCAGTCAGAACGCACGAACCAATGGTTAGAGCAATACCTGAGGTTTTGGGTCAATGAGCGACAGGACGACTGGATTCATTATCTCCCCATGGCTGAGTTCACGCATAACAATTGGCCCAGTGAAACCACTAAAGAATCTCCGTTCCAGCTCCTTATGGGGTATAACCCACGCGCTGATTGGACCGACAGGCCATCACCGATCCCACAAGTAGCGCTCAGGGTCAAACAATTCAAGGAACTCCGCCAGCGCGTGCAGTCACTGATGATCAAAGCGCAGCAGGGGTGGATCAAGGCCAAAGATACGCCCAAGTTCCAAATCGGGGATCAAGTATGGCTAGAGGGACGCCACCTACACACTCATCAACCCACAACCAAATTAGCGGCGCGACGCCACGGCCCTTTTAAGATCACTCAGGTGATGTCTGCAGTCAACTATCGCTTAGAACTTCCCACGCAGTGGCAGATCCATCCAGTGTTCCATGTGGACCTCCTGACGCCTTATCGCAAGACACCCACGCACGGACCCAATTACCAGCGTCCACCGCCAGATCTAGTCGGCAGAGAAGAAGAATACGAAGTCGAGAAGATTCTAGACTCTCGGCGATTCGGCAGAAGTTGCAAGCTACAGTACTTGGTCAAATGGAAGGGGTACCCCGACTCGGACAACCAGTGGATCGATAAGGATGACGTGTTTGCAGATGACGCGATTCGGGAATTTAAAAATTCCAACCCCGCTCGTGAAGTACATATAAGCGCAGGGAAATCCCAAGAGACGTCCCCATCCTCCTCTTCCACCTTCACTGCTCATGCGCTCCCAGTCCCCAATCAACTTCCGCTATGTCATCAACGACGAGCTATCCACACCTTACCGAGTACCATCCACGCCATCGCCACCCCTGTCGTCTACCCTCGCCCTTCACCAACGAGGAAGTCGTCCTCCTTCCCCCGGGCCATCCCTAGTTCCTTCGCCGACCCCCACTGTTTATTCCGAGAGCAACCAGCCCAACTACCTCGGAGACAACTACATCCCTACCCGAGCGCCCACCCCAGTGGGCGACGAACAACAGGGGTACGTACCCAGCCGACCCACTTCACCAACGGGCCCCGACGAAATCGGGGACCCATACGACCCGGCGGAGCGCCTCAAGGCGCATCAATATTTACGTTACGCCACCCATCTCACCACGACACACTCGGAAACCCCCCCGCTTTGCGGACCCACCGGGGAAGCTATCACACTACCGACGCCGCATCCATCCGCGGTTCGCCGCAATTCAGAGGAGGAATTTGTGCAGGAGGCCGAGAGTCGGGCGGAGACACCCCCTCCAAGGGGGTACCAGTTCAACAGGGGAGTCCATTACATTCCCTTTCAGATTCGCGACGCTCAAGAACGTCTTTGGCCCGCCCGGTATACTCAGCTCATCCTCACGGCCGACCCCTTTGTCTTGGCTTTCAGAGCCGGGTGCAACCAGCAGTATGGAAAGCCTGTCCATGCCGTCCCCTACTACGACGAACAGTCCTCTGCCCCCACTTACACCGACGACGACCTCACGTTCCTGCTCTCCAATGCAGGGTTAGTTGACTCGGTCGACCAGGCGCTCCTTCACGTGAAGGACGCGACACTCGCGGCCGAGGTCCATCGCTACCGCTGCATGACACTTGGATGGCGGGCACAGCAACATCGGGTAGCGGCAGAGCAGATGAAGCTGGAGCGCATAGAGATCGAGCGCAACAGGTGCGTCGCCCGACTTCAGAGGGCACATGCGGTGGATCGCATCGAGAACGTTCGGGCCTCGCTCCATCGCGGACCCAAGGCCGAGCAAGACGCGGAGGAGATAGCCAGGATCAGGGCTCTTCGCGAGGTCGGTACCAACCCACTCGCGATCATGCGCGGTCAAGCTGGGGCTTGACGTTGAAAAGGGGGTGATGTTACGATTCGATTGTGGACTGTCCGGCCTGGTTGTGGACTCTGACGTATTCGTGATGACCTGGTGCGTCAGGAGTAATGTGTCATGGACTTCGGATCTTGTTGCCTCGTGTCTCGGCTGACTGATGACTTCTATTGTTGTACGTGACGTGGCTTACTATGCTGACTGAGGATCTCTATTGTTGTACGTGATTCGGATTATGATGACGACTGCACATTCTATTATTAGTTTACGCTACTTACGCTATTGGCTTGGTAGGAGTTCAAGTGGAGCTAGAACTGGCTCCCTTACTTGTATTTAAGTTCATAGTAGTACGGACCAGGATCCCCATCTTGGTCTTCTTCAATTACCACTCTTCACTCGTCTACTGTGCTAGGGACCCGCAAGTCCCTAAGTGAACTAGCTCCGGCATATCCCTTTGTGACCAAGGGGGATCCCCGTGACTTCGTCTCCATCTTCCCTTGTGAATGGTAGACTTGCTGGCCGTTGTGTATCCGCCAAATACCATGTGTCATCTCGTGTTCGAGTACCTCAACTCGCGTACCGCTCGACCCACCCACTGTTACTACATCGTTGACAATCCTCGGTGGAGGTACATTTGCAAAGTCCCTGGACCACCACCCAACGTACCCATCCAGGAAACCCTTTATACCTTTCGAGACTCCACAGGCACGTATTGGCCTCACCCCGCAGTGTTCTCGAGCTCCTCGGATAACCACAGATTCTACCCCCGAGGGAACCCACGTTACAACAGCGTCTAAGTCAGACAAACGTCCGTGGTAGACGTAACACAATGGCACGTATACTGGGGGATGAACTTGGACGCCCCCATCATGCAAAACGAATATCGACGCTCCCTCCTCTTCCTGGGATACATAAAGGGGGTTAATGTCAGCGAATGGACACTGTCCATACTTGAATGGTTGAACCGAGAAGTGCGACGAGGAGTCAACCAATACTCTCAAACCTTATGGAACCACGTTGCAACGGAATTCGCCAAGAGGTTCTCCAATATACTCGAAGAGGAACAAGCCCAAGCCGAACTGCAGAAGGGAATTAAGATGACAGGGGAAGACATTGATGCGTATGTGGTCCGATTCAAGCAACTAGCAAGAAAAGCTCATTACAACTTAAACGATCGCCAAACCCTCGACCGATTCACCGTGGGGCTACCACAAGCCCTATTTATGAAAGTGTATGAATTAGACGAACCCCACACTTTTGAGGACTGGAAAAGGTGTGCCCTGTGACGACAGAAACAGTACATCCACATGAAAGCACACCTTGACAACTTCAAAGCCAAGGCGCCACCGTCGTCGGCGCAACCCCGTTGGAGGCCGCAACCCCCCAACTGGGGCCCACCACGAGGACCACCACCACCCAGGTATGACCCAAACGCAATGGACACCTTGGCCGATAGAACACGCGCCAGAGTAGCAGAAGTAGGAGACCCCAATAGGCCTTTCATTCCGAGGCCACAACGAGGAGGGTATGGAAGAGGAGGGGGACCTCCGCCCCGAGACATGAGGACAGTTATCTGCTACAACTGTAACCAGTCCAGACACTTCTCACGAAACTGCCCACAGCCACGTCAAAGGACAACCACGAGTCGGATGACCGAAACCGACTATTACACGCAGGAAGAACCATCCGTGCAAGCTAGAGCAACCAATATGGCACCACCGCAACAAAGGGCCAAGGACTGGCTAGCTGGAGTGGCAGGAGAAACGGATGACGTAAAAGACCTCATCCTCCAAGAAATGTGGGGGAAGGAGGGTTTTCAGAACGCCTGAACCCATCGGCCTGGGTGAGGGCAGTCAATTGTAACTCTGTAATCATGACTCGCTATCGATCTCTTCAAATTCCAGTCTCGATTCGTACAAGTTATGCTATGGCCAACATTAAGACACTAGTAGACTCAGGGGCGACGGATAACTTCATACGCCCTTCATTTGCCAAAAGGATGGGTCTAGGACTACAAGCCCTAGACCGACCGAAGAAAATATGGAACATAGACAACATGGAAAATAAAGTGGGCAGTATCACCCACTTTGTAGATCTCGACGTCCAGACTAACCAACGACGACAAAAGATGCGCTTTCTGGTTACCAACCTCGGCAACGAAGATCTGGTACTCGGATATCCCTGGCTGGCAACCTACGAACCCACAATCAACTGGAGATACGCTACTATACACGAAAAGATGCTCCCTGTTGTCATGTGATCAATCAATCCCAACAACAAAGACCACGTCATAGGAAGTGTTATGACCAAAAAAGAAAAAGAAGATGCTATGATGGAATTGGGAGAGGAAAGTCGCTTACATGCCACAGCCACGGAACTCGCCATCAAAGCCAAACAATTCCAGGACAAAGTAGAACTCCCCCCGGCCTATCAACAATTTGCAAAAATCTTCAGCGAAGAAGCATCCAACCGATTCCCCCCCTCTCGACCATGGGATCACGCTATAGAGTTCAAGGAAGGCACTCCATCCACAATCGACTGCAAAGTCTATCCCATGACTCAAGAAGAAAACGGAAAGCTCAAGGAGTTCCTGGACGAACAGCTGAAGAAGGGATATATCCGCCCATCTAAATCTCCCTACGCATCATCCTTCTTCTTCATCAAAAAGAAGGATGGGAAACTACGACCAGTACAAGACTACAGGAAGATAAACGCCGTCACCATTCGCAATCAGTACCCCCTCCCTCTCATCTCGGACCTCATCACGGACCTCAGCCGAGCACACACATACACAAAATTGGATGTCTGGTGGGGGTACAACAATGTATGCATCAAAGAAGGAGATGAGCATAAAGTGGCATTTAAAACACGGTATGGACTCTTCAAACCTACGGTCATGTACTTCGGACTCACGAACTCTCCGACAACCTTCCAAACAATGATGAACACCATCTACCGAGACACCATTGCCAAACACGAGGCCACGGGCACGACCATATGGGTCTATATGGACGACATAGGCATCGCAACTAAGGACCCAGCAGGACAACAGGAACATGAGAATGCTGTACGCAACGTACTACAAGTCGCCATGGAACACGACCTCTACTTCAAACTGGAAAAATGCCTCTTCCACAAGCCATGAATGGATTACCTGGGGGTAATCCTTGAAAAGGGGGTAACACACATGGACCTGGTAAAAATTTCAGGCATCAAGAACTGGCCAACGCCCACAAAGGTCTGTGACGTACGCTCATTCCTAGGCTTCTGTAATTTTTACTGCCTCTTCATCCACGGCTTTGCTACACACACCAAATCCCTCAACAAACTAATGAGGAAGGACACAGAATGGAAATGGACGGAAGAAGAAGACAAAGCCTTTCGAAAACTCAAAACTCTAGTTACGGAAGAGCCGGTACTCGCTCACCCTAAACTTGACGACCCATTTGAACTGGAAGTAGACGCCTCGGGATTCGCAACAGGCGCAGTCCTACTCCAAAAGAAAGAAGATGGCAAGCGACATCCGATTGGTTACTACTCCGCCACACTTAACGAAGCAGAGCAAAACTACAACATATATGACTTGGAACTTCTAGCAATCGTCAAGGCACTCAGACACTGGAGACCGTTACTAGCCGGATCGCCACACAAAATCAAAATATACTCTGACCACATGAACCTCCAGTACTGGAAACTACCACAGAAGATAAGCCGAAGAGTCGCCAGGGAAGTACTTGAACTAATGGAGTACAACTTTGAAATTCACCACATCCCAGGCAAAAAGAACGGCCGAGCTGACGCGCTATCCCGACGACCGGATTACGATCAAGGAGAATGAGACAACGAGAATGTGATCGTACTACCCGAAGACGTATTCATAAGAACAACTACAGTACAAGCAACACAAGATCCCCCTCAGACGGAGATACTTCTACGCTATTGGGTAGATCCACACCAGCTGAAGTTCGTCAACGGAGCGTGGTATCGACAAGGGAAGTACGTAATCACCGGACCATTGGATGAAAAATGAAAACTCATCGCTGCACACCACGACCCACCGGTACATGGGCATCCTGGAATCACGCGAACCACAAGGCTGGTAGAGCGAAGATACTGGTGGCCAGAGCTGAAACTGGATATCCGAAACTACGTACAAGGTTGCGCAGACTGTCAGAGACACAAGGTCAATACCCGGCCCACAAAAGCTCCCCTAGTACCGATTACACCCAGAGAAGACGCACTCCCGTTCGAGACCATCGCCCTCGACTTCATCACAAAACTCCCAGTATCACAAGGGTACGACACCATTCTTACTGTAACAGATCACGACTGTAGCAAGGCCTCGGTATTCATCCCCTGCAACAAAGAAATCACGGCCGAAGAAACCGCCGGACTCTATGCCACTCATGTCTTCAAACGATTTGGACTACCGTCGAAAATCATCAGCGACCGAGATCCCCGGTTCGCATCGAAGTTCACCAGAGAATTATGCCGAATCCTCGAAATACAGCAGAACATCTCGACGGCTTATCATCCCTGAACGGATGGACAATCGGAAAGGACCAATCAATGGTTAGAACAATATCTTCGATTCTGGACCAACGAGCGTCAAGATAACTGGGCGGCCTTCCTACCCATAGTGGAATTCGCTCATAACAATTGGCCCCATGAGGCAACAAGGAAGTCCCTGTTCTCGCTCCTCATGGGATATGATCCTTGCGCTGATTGGCTCAATAAGCCATCTCCCATCCCACAGATCACCACGAGACTTGAACAGTTTCGAGAAGCCCAAAGAGAAGCCCACGATCTCATCAAAAAGGCACAATCCATGTGGGTCAAACACCGAAATACTCCCAGGTTTCAAATAGGAGATTACGTGTGGCTAGAAGGACGCCACCTAAGGACCAATCAACCCATGCCCAAGCTGGCGGCCCGATGACACGGGCCCTTCAAAATCACACGCGTCCTATCACCGGTCAACTATCAATTGGAACTTCCTATACAATGGAGCATACACCCGGTGTTCCATATCGATCTTCTCACACCCTACCGTGAAACGCTGATGCACGGAGGAAATTTCCAGCGCCCACCACCAGATCTGGTAGAAGGAGAAGAGGAATACGAAGTAGAGAAGGTTCTGGACCACTGGCACTTCGGCAAGAAATGGTGTTTACAGTATCTGATCAAATGGAAGGGATACCCCGACTCGGAAAATCAGTGGGTCGATAAGGATGACGTGTTTGCAGACGAGGCACTAGCTGAGTATCAACATTTGAATCCCCGCTCGACGCGAGACTTAAAAGCCAGAAAGATATCGTCGAAGTCCTCATCACCCTCTCTCTATCACTCTGGCTTCCTCTCATCCCTACTTGCAACAATGTCCGTTTCCTCTGCCGCCGATGCCATCGCTCGTGTTGCCTCAAACATGAGCCCCATCACCAGTCAAGAGCTCATCACGGCTCTGCAAAGCCTCGTCCCCGCAGAACACATCGCCGACACCAGCAACGTTGCCAGCTGGTGGCTCATCACCGAAGACAGACAGTGTCTCAACACGGTCCCGCTCATGACGCCTGAAGTTGATAGGCTTCGCGCAGCTCTCTGCGACAGCGAGGAGTCCTCACCTCGACCTCTCCCAGTCTGAGTGGAGCAGTGGGTCGAGGAGCCCGTCACCAGCGATGTTACGATGGCAAGAATGGAAGCGGGAGGAGAAGTGGCGGCAAGTGGCAGAGGATTGGAGGAAGGAACAGCTTCGGAGGGCGACTGAACGGCAGTCGGAGATGATGGAGCAGCGGAAGCAAGGAGCGGTGGAACGCATGAGACGATATTGGAGCAGGCGCGAGGCAGCCTCCAAGACTACTACCCAGATGAGCACCCGCTCATTATCACCGCCACCGATACTGATGACCCCCGCGAAACTCCCTACGCATGTGACACCGTGGGACGCCCGCTGTACCGAGGAGGAGTCCGAGCCGACGCTCCTCCCCTCTTCCCTTTACTCCAACTCTGACACCACACCGTAGGGCCGCCCCCTCACGGATACAAATACAACCGGGGAGAGGACTTCGTCCACTACCCCATCACCGATGGGCAGGGATGCACCCGCCAAGCCGCATACATACAGGTCATCATGAACGTGGATCCGTTGGTGTTAGGACTGGTGGAGGACAGCGAGAAGGTGTATTCAAAGCCGCTGTACGCTGAGCCGCAGGTCAGGGCCCAAGGTAAGCCCCATTATCCTCAAGAGGACCTCATGGTCTTCGCCGGCGGGTACCATGACCGCCCTTGCTTTGATCGCGCCCTCAAGGAGCTGCACGACGCGAGCCTCAGGGCCGAAGTTCACCACTACCGGTCATACACGTACAAGGCTGAGCGCATGGAGCAACGGCTCCACCAGCTGGCCGCTGCGTTGGGGAGCATCAAGGGTGAGCTGGCGCGTAGCAAGTTCCGCCTCAAGATGGCGAACATACTAGACCGCATAGAGGAGGTACAGTCGGGATGGATGGGCGGAGCTGGAGACCGCAGGCGGCGTGGGCGCCACACCTGAAAAGGGGGTGATGTTATGATACGATACGAGAACGGAGTTGGACTCTTACTACACGGTTATGACTACGATAGTAAGTAGAAATTAGTCATGGACTCTACGGATCAGTCAGCACGAGGAGTACTAGCATGTGATAGCTAGTATGACTCATTCCTAGGATAGCAGTAGTAGGGTTCGAGCTACTTACACTAGTGGATCTTACGTCGGAGAGGAGCTTTAAAGCTACCTCTACAATATGTATAAATAGTGGGCTGCGAAGACCAAGATAAGCCATCTTGGTCTTCTTCAAATACCACTCATCTTCGAAACCCGCTCCCTTCACGAGCCTTCGTGCCTTCTACCCTCCACTTCTATTATCCTGACCTTCGTGTCTAGGACACTGGCACTTTCAAGTTGACAACTCGGAGTTGCCTTACTACTACTCGGGCGAGTGTTGTGGATCGCACTCGTTGTATTCTACAGGACTACAGAGACTCTGAAAGGGTCTCTCCGATCTGCGAAGTCGTGAATGCCTTTACATGAAGTCCAAGTTGGACTGATGCCGTGGTAGCATTACAGGTAAACTTCTTGGCAGTAACAGGGCTTCCCTCATCCCTGGGTTCTGACAACTTCACGATAGTCTTGGCGATAGTAAATATACTTTGCCTGTACTTCTGTGATGTCATCCTCCAGGGGGATCATAAGCAGGAAGAAAAAGGGAGTGTCAGGGGCGTTAAGGAAGAATGGAAGCCCAGGGTCATCCAACTCCTCATCATCCCCTTTGTCAATTGGTTCCTCATTGTCATCTAAGGATGCGAGCCAAGGGTCCGGTCATAACCAACGAGGGGGTGCCGCGGGTGTCAGCGAATAGAGATGGGGTAGTTCAGATGCAAGGCGTGACAGGGGAACAACTGGTGTGATGCCTGGGGGTGCCTCCAGTAGTGGGGCCACCGCTGGTTCAAGCAGCAGTGGGGAGGATGGTGGTGGTGTGGGACTGGTGGGGAGTGTGTTGAGTGTAATGGCTAGTACTGGTGTGGGAGGTCATGACAGGACAACAGAGTAGGGGGTTCGTGATATGAATGGGGTCAGGATCCCTTCTGACTGAGAGGGGACCATAAGTCGTTCAAGGATGATGGATGATGGAGGGCGGGGTTGGTCTGTTGCTGGGGCGGTGTTGGAAGAAGGGGTCGTCATAGTGGGTGGTGATGGAGAATCTGTTTCACGGTCATCCACTTTTTATAAACTTTGTCCTGCTCCATCAGCTGTCAGGTGTCGGTGATAGAAGTCAGCAATTGCATCAGGTGCATGTTTGATGTGGTCAGCTGGTTCCCATGAACTGTCACTCATGGGAAAACCCTTCCACTTAACTAGGAATTGGAGTTTGCACCCTCGTCCATAGAGCCGTGATCCCATGACTTGCTCCACTTCAAACTCCTCTTCTCCATCCACAAGTTCAGGGGGAGGGTGTGGGAAGTTCTCCCCATGCAGTTCCATCTCCTTATATGGCGTTAGGAGGTTTGCATGGAACACTGGATGTATCTTCCACGTCGTCAGTAGCTCCAACTCATATGTCACCGCCGATAAGGCCTTCTTGATTTGGAATGGGCCATGATGTTTGGGGGCTAATTTCGCAGTGGGGTAGAAGGTTCTCAAATTTGTCCCTTCTAGCCAGACCTGGGCCCCTTTGGCGTAAGGGATGAAACAGCTTCTTCCCTTCTTGGCCATAAGGTTTTGCATGTGTTTGATACAGTCTTGCACATGCTGTTGCCTTGTGGTCATTTCATCCAGGTGCTGGTCGACCAATGGTACCAGGGTAGGTTTTGAAACCCATGTGGTTCGTGGTTCCCATCCCATGATGAGTGAGAATGGGGAGTGTTTTGTTGTCACATTCGGCCAGGAGTCATGTGCAAACTGTGCTACCAGGAGTGCTTCCCCCCAATTATCCTGTTGCATGTTACTCCAATGATGCAAGTACTGCTCCAGCCATTGATTCGTGCATTCTGACTGACCATCTGTTTGGGGGTGATATGCGGAAGAGATGTTCTGCTGTATTCCAAGTGTGCTGCATAGCCCCTTCATAAACGTGGACATGAAACGTGGGTCTCAGTTGGTAATGAGTTTGCATGGTATCCTGTAGTGGGGGTAGACATGTTAGAGGTACAGCTGCACTACTCCTTCGGCTGTGATGGCTTCATTGCAGGGTATGAAGATTGTGGCTTTTGAGCAGTTGTGGTCGGTGATTGTGAGAATGGAATTGAACCCTTGGGATGGGGGTAGTTTGGTGATGAAATCCATGGCAACGACTTCAAATGGCTCCGCTTCTGGGTCGGTGGATATAGGGAATAGGTGGGGTTTTTGTCAGTGGGGGTTGATTTTGTTGGCCTGACATATGGCGCATCCCTTCACATACTCTTCAACATCTTCTCGTATGGTGGGCCACCAATAGTTGTGTTGTACTAGTTCGTGTGTGTTGGCAATTCCAGGGTGGCCCATACTCGGAGAGTCATGAAAGAAAGCAATTACCCCCCGCTTAAGATCATTGTCCCTGACAACGACTAATGCCTCATCTTTCCACCACAGCCTGTCATGTAATTTGAGGTTGTGGTGTTCGGCCCATCATGTGGCATCCTCCTTGCCAGTGTTCTGAGCCACCCTGGACCAAATATCCATATCACATATTGACATTTGAGTGGCTCAGATAAATCGCTCGGCTGGTAGGACAACGACATTGGTGTTATCCCCTTTGCCAGACTCATAGTCCGACTGCCTGGACAGGGCGTCTGCGCGCATGTTCTTCGTTCCTGCTACGTGCCTCAGAATGAAGTCATATTCTGACAGCTCTAGGAACTCTCATGCAATCCTTTGGTTAATCTTCTGAGGTTCCTTCCAGTATTGGAGGTTGGTGTGGTCAGTGTGAATGATAATTTTGTGGTGGGACTCTACGAGGTATGTCCTCCATGCTCGCAACGCTTTGACCACTGCCAATAGTTCCCGATCATAGATATCATAATTTCGCTCTGCTGCTGTGAATGATTCAGAGTGGAAGGCTACTGGGTGGAACTTCTGATTGGAGCCCAACTGATTCAGTACTGCCCCTACAGCAACATTTGACACCTCAACCTCTAGTTCAAATGGTTTTGTGAGGTCTGGGAATAAGAGTACCGGTTCTTCACATATGCGCCTTTTAATATCTTCGAAGGCATTCTGTTGTGTGTCACCCCAATGCCACTGGACATCTTTCTTTGTGAGGTCATGAAGAGGTTGAGCAAGCTGAGAGAATCCCTGTATGAATCTTCGGTAGAAATTGCAGAACCCCAAGAACGTGCGAACCTCCTTAATACTCTTTGGTGGTTGCCATTCTTGGATTCCTTGGACTTTGATGGGGTCCATCCATAGTCATCCATGGCCAATGATGAGGCCAAGGTACTCGGTTTCATAGACCTCGAATTCACACTTCTCTGGCTTCACATAGAGATCATGCTCCTCACAAAGTCATAGCACTTCATGGAGGACCTTCTGATGATGGTTCTTGTTGTCAGCGGTGGCAACGAGGATGTCATCCATGTACACCACGACTTCGTTTGTTAGGATGAGGTCACAAAAGATAGTGTCCATCATTGTTTGGAAGGTGGAAGGGGAGTTTGTGAGGCCAAAGAACATGATGTGCAGCTCGAATAACCCCTGATTGGTTTTAAACACCGCTTTCCACTCGTCCTCCTCTTGAATACAGATGTTATTGTACCCCCAACAAATGTCTAGTTTTGAGTACAAACGTGTGGTTCAAATGCAATCAACGAGTTCGGGGATAAGGGGGAGGGGGTAGTGGTTCTTTATGGTGAGTTCATTGAGGCATCGATAATCCTGTACTGGGTGTAGTTTCCCGTCTTGCTTTTTGATGAAGAAGGGTGATGCGTAAGGGGACTTCAAGGGATGAATATATCCCTTTTCAAGTTGTTCATGCAGGAACACTGTGAGTGCTTCTCCCTCGTTTGTGGTTAGGGGGTACACTTTACAGTCAAGGGCAGCAGGTGTGTCAGGGAGTAAGTCAATGGCATGGTCCCATATGCAGGACGGGGGAAAACGATGTGACACTTCTTCGCTGAACACCTTGCAGTGTGGCCAGTATTCTGGAGGAACCATTTCCTCAAACGTCTGGACCTGTCTTTTAGCCGCTTCCTGTTGTGCAAGTTCTGATGTGGTAGTTGTCTTTCACAGGAAGGTGATACTTGGCTCTGGTTCTTCGTTCACAACCTGCTCCCATGCCTCCCCGTTGAGCCCATACACCTCTATAGCTCTGATAGTGGCTTCTATAGGCATGGCATCGCTCTGGAGGCTCAGGCTAGAGATCACGACTGGTTGGAGTTTTCATTTAGCATGGCATTTCTCCACTCTATCTCAGGCTCAAAGGCCGAGAACCAGGGGTAGCCCAGGATCGCTTCGTCCTTTCCTAGGTTGGTAACCAGGAAACGAAGTGTCTTCGTGCACTCACCAGTCCGCACCACTAAATCGGTGTACTGGGTTATTGCACCGTCTCGGTTGTAGGTTCCATCAACATTCCATATGGTGATGGGAACAGAGACAGGTTGTGTTCTGAGATGCGTTCGTTTGAGCAGCTCCACACAAATAAAGTTGTCGGTTGCTCCAGAGTCCAACAGGACCTGTCGTTCAGCTGTCGCATTTGCAGATTTGAAAAGAACTGGGATTCGCATAGATCAATATCTGCTATAATACACATGTAGCGCCTTTGCCCAGGCTGATGGGTTCAGGTGTTTAGAAAATCCTTTCCTCCAAAAAGCTTCTCCACCAAGAGGTCCCACACCTCTTTTGCCTGAGCAGCCAGTGCTGTGATCTGAGCATCAGCTGCTTCATCATTCAACAATACACGGTTTGCTGATATGGCAACTTGAGTAACAAGGGGGGGAGGCGATACTGTGGAGGTAGAGGGGATGGAAGGGGGTGCTTCTGGGCTGCTTGTGGTTTGAGCAGCGCAAGTGCCTTTTTGTGGGCAATTACGCAACACATGACCCTTTTCTCTGCATCAGAAACATCTCCCCTCTGTGACCATCCTTTGCTTCTCAGCATCTGTGAGGGTTGTGCGGGCTCTAGTGTGGCTGATATCCATGGCATTTGGGTCACGTGCCTTGTTATGGGCCTGGACCCACTGGTCTCGAGTGTGACCTCCTTGTTTGTTGTTTTGGCAGTTACACATGAGGTGTGGTTTTAGCATGAGATATTCAGCTTGCTGGAGCCTAGCTGCCACCTTCCATTCGTCCCATGTAACTGGGTGTTGGAAACGAATAGTGTTGATAATGAGGTTGTCAGGGAGTCCCGCTTGGAACTTCTCGATAATTGTAGCGCTACCACGGGCGTTAGTCCGACTTGGACACGTATGAGGACGTTCACGACTTAGCGAGTTTCGCTATAACGCAGATAGGTACGGATAATCCCCTGGTAAACGACTAAGGCAGTCCAGAGGGCCCGAAGGGTCAAGACTAGAACAACGAGGACTTGTTGTCACGAAATAATGACAAGCCTTAGACTCGAAGGTCAAGGGTAGCAAAGAGTCGAGACGCGAAGGTCCGAGGAAAAGAGATTGAAAGTGGTATTATGAAGAAGACCAAGATGGCGTGTCTTGGTCTTCTAGAGCCACTATTTATACATGTAAGAGGAGGCTTTGAAGCCCCTCTGTGAGTCCGATATCCTATAGCGTAAGTAGCTCGAACCCTACTACAGCTATCCTAGTAATGAGTCATACTAACAATCATATGCTAGTACGATGTGTGGTGACTAAGTCCATGACTAATTCCTACTTACTATCGTAGCCATAACCGTATAGTAAGAGTTCACCGCGCCTTTGTATCGTGCACCTGTCCGTTCAAGTCCCAATCGTAACATCACCCCCTTTTCAGCCGCGGCGCCCACGACGCCGGTGAAGGCGAGGGCCCGTCATCCAACCCTCCTGTACCTCTTCAATCCTTTCCAGCGCGTTAGCCATCTCGAGTCGGAACTTACTCCGCCCCAACTCCGCCTTGACCCCTCCGAGCGCTGTGGCGAGTTGGTGGAGCCGCTGCTCCATCCTCTCAGCCTCGTATGCGTAGGCCCAGTAACGATGGACCTCCGCCTTCAGGCTCACGTCGTGGAGCTCACCGATCGCGCGATCGAGGCGAGGGCGGTCGTGATAACCACCGGCGAATAAGTGCATGTCTTCTTGGGGATATTGGTCCTTCCCCGTGGCCTTGACGTGCGGCTCGGCGTAGAGCGGTTGCGAGTAGACCTTCTCGCTGTCTTCCACCAGCCCGAGTACGATGGGGTCGGAGCCCATGATGACCTGGACGTACGCGGCTTGGCGCGTCTGTCCCTGTCCGTCGTTGATGGGGTAATGGACGAAGTCCTCCCTGCGGTTGTAGCGGTACCTGTGAGGTGGGGGGCCCATGGTAGTGTGTCGAAGTCGAAATAGTGGAAAGGGAGGGGGTGCGTCGGCTCGCACGCCGCCTCGGTATAATGGGCGCCCCCGAGTGTCGCAGGCATAAGGGATTTCGGCGGGGTCATCAGTATCGGTGGCGGTGGATATGAGAGGGTGCTCAGCTGGGTAGCTGTCCGCTAAGCTCCCTCGGACTTGCTCGAGGATTGTCTCCTCGCCTCTTGCCGCTCCTTCCTCTCCTGCGTCCACTCTCGTCGCTTCCGAAGCGCTTCTCGTCTCCGCTCGGCCGCCTTCCGGAGTTGCTCCCGCTGCCAATCCTCCGCTACCTGCCTCCACCGTTGCTCCTTCCACCGCTCCCAGTCGACCGTCACTTGCGTCTTGGACCTCCTCCTCGGTTTGGTACTCGACTCGTACCTGGAGAGGTCGAGGTGAGGCAGGCGCAGACTCTGGGAGAGCTGCGCGAAGCCGATCAACCTCGGCCGTCGTGAAAGGGACCTCGTTGATACGCTGTCCGTCTTGGGAGAGGATCCACCAGGTGGCGGGGTTGCTGGTTCCGTCGGCGTAGCTGGCTGGGATGGTGGATTGAAGGGCGTCGCTAAGTTCTTGATAGGTGACGGGGCCTGTGTTGCGGGCAACTCAAGCAATGGCCTCGGCGGCAGAGGGAATGGACATTGTGGATATAAGGGAGTAGAGGAATCCAGGATTAATGTGAGGAAAGGAGGATGGGTGTTGCTGTCGAGTTGGTGCTGTTCTTAAGCAATGCTCGTGTTGGGGATTCAATGATTGGTACTCAGCTATAGCCTCGTCTGTGAACACGTCATCCTTATCGACCCACTGGTTCTCCGAGTCTGGGTACCCCTTCCATTTGATTAGATACTGTAGGCGTTTTCTTCTGCCGGAGAGCTGGTGGTCCAGAATCTTCTCGACCTCGTATTCTTCTTCCCCTTCTACCAAATCGGGTTCTGGGCGCTGGAAGTTTTCTCCGTGCATGAGCGTTTCGCGGTAGGGCATGAGAAGATCGATGTGAAACACGGGGTGGATGCTCCACTGTGTGGGAAGTTCCAATTGATAATTCACCGGTGACTGAACTCGTGTGATTTTGAAGGGTCCGTGCCTTCTGGCCGCTAGTTTGGGAGTTGGCTGATTGGTCCTCAGATGGCGTCCTTCCAGCCATACGTAATCTCCGAGTTGGAACTCCGGGGTGGTTCAGTGTTTGACCCACATGAGTTGTGCCTTCTTGATAAGCTCTTGGGCTTCTTTTCGGGCTTCTCGGAATTGTTCCAGCCTCGTGGTGACCTGTGGGATTGGAGAGGGCTTATCGAGCCAATCAGCGCGTGGGTCATATCCCATGAGAAGCAAGAATGGGGACTTCCTTGTTGCCTCGTGGGGCCAGTTGTTGTGAGCGAATTCTGCTATCGGTAGGAACGCCGCCCAGTTGTCCTGCCGTTCATTAGCCCAGAATCGGAGGTATTGTTCTAGCCATTGATTCGTCCTTTCCAATTGTCCATCCATTCGGGGATGGTACGCTGTGGAGATGTTTTGTTTGATCTCCAGTATTTTGCAGAGTTCCCTCGTGAATTTTGACGCGAAGCGAGGGTCTCTGTCACTGATGATCTTCGAGGGGAGCCCGAATCTTTTGAAGACATGGGTCGCATAAAGTCCTGCGGTTTCTTTGGCCGAAATCTCTTCGTTGCAGGGTATGAATATGGATGCCTTGGTACAGTCATGGTCTGTCACAGTAAGGATGGAGTCATAACCTTGCGACACGGGGAGCTTAGTGATAAAATCGAGGGCTATAGTTTCGAATGGCAACGCATCTTCCTTAGGGGTTATAGGCATTAATGGGGCCTTTGTTGGGCGTGTGTTGACTTTGTGCCTTTGACATTCGGCGCATCCCTGGACATAGTTTTTCACGTCCAGTTTCAGTTCCAGCCACCAGTACCGTCGTTCCACCAGTCGTATGGTTTTTGCAATTCCGGGATGTCCGTGTACCGGTGGGTCGTGATGGGCGGATATGAGTTCTCGTTTCTCGTCTAACGATCCCGTAATGACGTACTTCCCTTGTCAGTACCACGCTCCGTCGATGTATTTCAGCTGGTGTGGGTCTACCCAGTAGCGGAGGGTGACTTCGGTCTGCAGAGGTTGTTGGGCAGCTTGTACGGTTGTAACCCTTGCAAATACGTCTTCTGGTAGAACCACGACATTTTCGTTGTCTTTCTCTCCTTGATCGTAGTCTGGTCTTCGTGATAGGGCGTTGGCTCTGCCGTTTTTCTTCCCTGGGATGTGGTGAATTTCGAAATTGTATTCCATTAGTTAAAGTACTTCCCGAGCTACTCTCCGGCTTATCTTTTGCGGGAGTTTCCAGTATTGGAGATTCATGTGGTCCGAGTAGATTTTGATTTTATGTGGGGATCCGGCTAGTAGCGGTCTCCAGTGCCTAAGTGCCTTGACGATGGCGAGGAGTTCCAAGTCGTAGATGTCGTAGTTTCTCTTGGCTTCATTCAGGGTGGCTGAATAGTATCCGAGGGGGTGCTTTTTGCCGTCTTCCTTCTTTTGTAGTAGTACTGCTCCCGTCGCGAATCCTGACGCGTCTACCTCTAGTTCAAATGGGTCGTTTAGCTTTGGGTGCACTAGCACTGGTTCTTCCGTTACTAGGGATTTGAGCTTTTCGAAGGCTTCGTCTTCTTCGTCTGTCCACCTCCATTCCGTGTCCTTCCTCGTAAGTTTGTTGAGGGGTTTGGCGTGTGTGGCGAAGCCGCGAATGAAGAGTTGGTAAAAATTGCAGAAGCCCAAGAATGAGCGTACGTCACGGACCTTCGTGGGTGTTGGCCAGTCTTTGATACCAGAAATTTTTACCGGGTCCATACGTGTTACCCCCTTTTCAAGGATTACCCCCAGGTAATCCATTCGTGGCTTGTTGAAGAGGCATTTTTCGAGTTTGAAGTAGAGGTCATGTTCTAGTGCTACTTGTAGTACGTCGTGGACTGCTTCTTCGTGTTCCCTTTGTCCCGCTGGGTCCCTAGTGGCGATGCCGATGTCATCCATATAGACGCGTATGATTGTTCCTTTGGTCTTGTGTTTCGCAATGGTGTCTCGGTAGATCGTGTTCATCATCGTTTGGAAGGTTGCCGGGGAGTTGGTGAGTCCAAAGTACATGACTGTGGGTTCGAAGAGTCCGTACCGTGTTTTGAAAGCCGCCTTGTGTTCGTCTCCTTCCCGTATCCTTACATTGTTATATCCCCATCGTACGTCAAGTTTAGTGTAGGTATGTGCTTGACTGAGATCCGTGATGAGGTTGGAGATGAGGGGGAGAGGATATTGGTTGCGAATAGTGACTGCGTTGATCTTTCGGTAATCTTGTACTGGTCGTAGTTTCCCGTCCTTTTTCTTGATGAAGAAAAAGGATGATGCATAAGGAGATTTGGAGGGGCGTATGTATCCTTTCTTGAGTTGTTCGTCTAAGAACTCCTTGAGTTTGCCGTCTTCTTCTTGTGTCATGGGGTAGACCTTGCAGTCGATTGCTGATGGCGTGCCTTCCTTAAACTCGATTGCATGGTCCCATGGTCGAGAAGGTGGGAATCGGTTGGATGCTTCTTCGTTGAAGATCTTTGCGAACTGTGCATAAGCTGGGGGAAGTTCTACTTTGTCATGGAACTGCTTAGCTCCGATAGCTAGTTCCGTAGCGGTGGTGCGTAGATGGCTTTCTTCTTCTAGTTCTTCAACAGTGTTCTGTTTTTCTTCTTCCATGATGGTGGTTCCTATGACATGATGCTCTTTGCTGGGGTTGATCGATCGGATGACTATTGGCAGCATTTTCTCATGTATGGTGGCGTATCTCCAGTTGATTGTTGGTTCGTAAACGGCCAGCCAGGGATATCCGAGTACTAAGTCTTCGTTTCCTAAGTCGGTGACTAGAAACCGCATTTTTTGTCGTCGTTGGTTAGTTTGGACATCGAGATCCACGAAGTGAGTGATACTGCCCGCTTTGTTTTCCGTGTTGTCTATATTCCATATTTTTCTTGGTCGCTCGAGCATTTGTAACCCGAGGCCCATTCTCTTGGCGAATGAGGGGCGTATGAAGTTATCTGTCGCTCCTGAATCTACCAATGTTTTGATGTTGGCCATAGCATAATTTGTGTGGATCGAGACTGGAATTCGAAGAGATCGATAGCGAGTCATGATTACAGAATTACAATTGACTGCCCTCACCCAGGCCGATGGGTTCAGGCGTTCTGAAAACCCTCCTTCCCCCACATTTCTTGGAGGATGAGGTCCTTTACATTGTCTGTTTCCCCTGCCACTCCTGCCAACCAATCCTTTGCTCGTTGCTGTGGAGGTGCCATACTAACTGCCCGGACTTGTGCGGGGGCTTCTTCTTGCGTGTAATAGTCGGTTTTGGTCATCCGACTGGTGGTTGCTCTTTTGCGTGGCTGTGAGCAGTTTCGTGAGAAGTGTCCAGTCTGGTTGCAGTTATAGCAGATGACTGTCCTCATGTCTCGGGGAGGAGGTCCTCCTCCTCGTCCGTACCCTCCTCGTTGTGGTCTCGGGATGAAGGGCCTGTTCGTGTCCCCTACTTCCGCCATTCTTGCACGTGTTCGGTCTGCCGATGTGTCCATTGCATTTGGATCGAATCTGGGTGGTGGCGGTCCTCGTGGTGGACCCCAGTTAGTGGGTTGTGGTCTCCAGCGGGGTTGTGCGGATGAGGGAGGCGTTTTGCTTTTGAAGTTGTCGAGGCGTGCCTTCATGTGGATGTATTGCTTCTGTCGGCGTAGGGCGCACCTCTTCCAATCTTCAAAGGTGTGGGGTTCGTCTAGTTCGTACACCTTCATGAATAGAGCTCGTGGTAACCCTGCCGTAAACCGATCGATCGTTTGTCGGTCATTTAGGTTATAGTGAGCCTTCCTTGCCAGTCGTTCGAACTGGACTACGTACGCGTCAATGTCTTCTCCTGTCATCTTGATTCCCTTTTGGAGTTTGGCTTGGGCCTGCTCTTCCTCCAAAATGTTGGAGAATCGTTTGGCGAACTCGGTGGCGATGTGATTCCACAGGGTTTGGGAGTATTGACTTACTCCCTTCGCACTTCTCGGTTTAACCATTCGAGCATGGTCAGCGTCCATTCGCTTACATTGACCCCTTTGACGTATCCGAGGAAGAGGAGTGATCGTCGGTATTCATTTTGCATGATGGGGGCGTCCAGGTTCATCCCCCAGTATACGTGCCATTGCGTCAAAAAGGCCTCGTATTTAGTGCGGTCTCCATCGTATACTGTCGGAGGTTCACCTGATAGTCTGTCTGATCCGTGTCCTCCGCCTCCTCCTAGTCCGGGGGGGGGGTCCTCCTCCTGGTGGTCCCGGCGGTCCTTCTCCTCCTGGTGGTCGTCCTCCTCCTGGGAATCCTCCTCCCGTGGGTCCTTGTCCGGGAAATCCTCCTGGTAGTCCACCGGGTGGTGGCGGTGGTCCTGTGGGTGGATCTGGTTGGTCCGGTCCTATTGCTCTGAATAGGGCAGCATCGTCTGCCGTCATTCTGTGACCCGTGGAGGGGTTTATGGGATTGAGAATAGCTTCAGCTTCTTCTCTGATGCGTCATACTTCTTCTATGGCTTGGACTTCTGTAACCGTCGCCATGGGACTTCTGATGTGAATTTCTTCTGGGACCGTGATATGTAAGGACTCAGCTATATGGGCTAGTAGGCTTGAGTCATCTCCTGTTCCTGGTCATACTTCGCTCTCCGTTGCGGTGTGTTCTTCTATTGGTTCTTCATGGCTTGATTCTGAGGGTGCTTGTTCCCTTGGCTGTTCTTCTTCGTTTTCGTCACTGCTGTCTCCGTCGAGTGATCCCCAATCGTCTCCTTGGAGTTCTCTTGAATCGATGTCGCAACGGTAGTGCCTTCCTGCTGGTCTGACGACGTCCCACCGATTGTCTATCGGGTTCCACGTAATTTCCGTCCAGCAGAAGTTGGAGTAGTTAAACTCAACTGGTTGGTATCTGATAGCTTCTCCTGGGAAGTCGACGAAGTACCCAGTATCTCCTCTGTATTCTCTCCACCTAGCTGCTCCTAGGAATCGTCGTGGTACCGATCGTTCTCCTCTTGTTTCGAGGGTGTAGGTTCGGAAGTTTCTCCACTGGTCTCTTGTGGTGAACGCCACGGTTAGGGGATCTTGGTCTTAATGTAGCACTACCACGGGCGTTAGTCCGACTTGGACACGTATGAGGATGTTCACGACTTAGCGAGTTTCGCTATAACGCAGATAGGTACGGATAATCCCCTGGTAAACGACTAAGGCAGTCCAGAGGGCCCGAAGGGTCAAGACTAGAACAACGAGGACTTGTTGTCGCGAAATAATGACAAGCCTTAGACTCGAAGGTCAAGGGTAGCAAAGAGTCGAGACGCGAAGGTCCGAGGAAAAGAGATTGAAAGTGGTATTATGAAGAAGACCAAGATGGCGTGTCTTGGTCTTCTAGAGCCACTATTTATACATGTAAGAGGAGGCTTTGAAGCCCCTCTGTGAGTCCGATATCCTATAGCGTAAGTAGCTCGAACCCTACTACAGCTATCCTAGTAATGAGTCATACTAACAATCATATGCTAGTACGACGTGTGGTGACTAAGTCCATGACTAATTCCTACTTACTATCGTAGCCATAACCGTATAGTAAGAGTTCACCGCACCTTTGTATCATGCACCTGTCCGTTCAAGTCCCAATCGTAACAATAATGTTGGCTTTGTCTGGATTGTAACCAGCTTTGGTTGTGAGGTTCTGGAACTTTGCGATATATGTGTCGATGTCTTCGCCAATCATCTTCAATTTGTCAATATCCTGGCATGCTCTGGTTTGTTTGGTGGTGTTGGTGTAGGCATTCTCGAACTGGTCAAGGACCATGTTCCATAAGTTTTCTTGGTTGTGCAGTACTCTGGGCATCCAACCATGCCATTTGCTTGTCTACCCAGTCATCCATGAGTGGCCCCCTCATATAGGATAGAAGGGTCATCGCTCTGGAATAGGGCACTTGGAGTTGGTTGACTGCTGGGTTCATTCCTCAGTAAACCCAGAAAGCCCGAAGAAAGTTTTGCCTCTCCTCCCTGTTTCTGTCAAAGACCAGTGGGGGGTTGCCCCCAAGTTTGCCCCTGCCCAGTGCTGGAGCTGCACCTGGTGGGACCAAGGGGAATGCACCTCCTCCAGGGGCTCCACCACCTGGACCACCTCCACCGCCACTGCCGCCTGGTGGGCCTCCACCACTACCATGAATGGTTCCACCAGGTCCAGGAGCTGGGCCACTGCCAGAGCCTGACGGTGCTGGGGCGCTAGTGCTATGAGTTGCTCTGCCCGTTGTAGCAGGCGGTCGACCTCCTGTAGCATGTGGTCCTCCACTGCTCGAGCTGGAGGGTCCTGCGGTAGTAAGGCTGGTGGTGACCTGAATGTTGGTGGCCATCTCTGGCTGTACTGGGGTGAGGGTGGTAGATTTGTCTGGATCGATGGTGATGCTGATTGAGCTTGTTGACCCAAAGGGTCCTGTGCCATAGTGTGATGGGACAGGTTTGTATGCGTACCAACTGCCTTGTTTTGGGTCATAGTCAATGAATGCCCAAAGTTTGATGTTGTCAAGGAAGTGAACTTGTCGGTACTCTTGATATTTTGGGTCAAAGATGAAGTATCCTTCGATATTGTTCCACTCATCCCAGATGATGGTGCCTTTTTCACGGATGGAGAGTTTGTCGGTCTGATACTGCTCGATGTACTGCTGTTGGAATTTTGTGCAACTCCTACTAGTTGCCATGGTTGCGAGAGACTTGACTTAATGTAACATTACCACAGGAACATTATGCGCGATGTGCGCTTCACTAAGTCGCTCAGGCCAAGGTAACAGGATGCAGGGCAGTCAGTTAAGACTGAGTCAGGGGATTCACAAGTGCCACACGGTCTCCTCAGACACGCAGGCAGTAGCAGGAAGTCTGGGGGTTCAAGGGCAATGGCAAACCAAAGTCGTGCTCAAGCAAAAAGGGCGAGCGTAAAGTTGTTCATAAGATGACGGCAATGTGGTATTACACAAGAAGTCAAGTCTACCATACAAGCTAGGTAGTGTGTGACTTATATACTAGTACAAGATGTTTGTCCACAACAAACATATGGCATGATACTTGGGTTCTGAACAAGAGTGGAACAAAGGTGCAACTATAGTAAGAAAAAGTGGTAATTGCACAGAGCCATGTGCGAGTCAGCTGAGACCGGAGCGCTGTGAACTTTGATATACAAGGAAGGGGGAGTAACAGTGTATCGTGCGATGAAGAGATCATGGGAAACGGTTGGGTGCATAAGGACTTATGGGTGTAACAAGATGGGGCTGGGAAGTAAGAAGCAGAGAACAAAGGCGTCCAAAGGAAGGAAAGGAAAATCGTAACAGCCATGCTTGGAGGGGTCAAGGGGGAGCTGGTGTGGAGTAACTTCCACCTCAAGATGGCTAATGCCTTGGATCAGGTAGAGGAGACACAGCTAGGATGGATGGGGGGAACTGGACTCCATAGGCACTGTGGGTGACACAGCTGAAAAGGGGGTGATGTTACGATGTGACACAAATATACTCTTACTATACAGTTATGGCTACATTAGTAAGTAGGAATTAGTCATGGACTCCTTCTCATCAGTCAGCCGGGTTGTAGTAGCATGTGATAGCTGTTATGACTTGTTACTAGTATAGCAGTAGTAGGGTTTGAGCTACTTACACTAGAGGGTTTCAGACTTCACAGAGGGGCTTTAAAGCCATCTCTTGTATGTATAAATAGTGGACCATGAAGACCAAGATATGCCATCTTGGTCTTCTTCTCAATACCACTTTCTCATCTTGTCTATGAGGCCTTTGTGCCTTCGCTTCTTGTCTTTGCTTTAGCCTTTGAGCTTAAGGATCATGCTGTCTCCACCATGGGTGTTGATAGCAATTGTCTTTGCCACACAAGCCTTACATGTTGCCTTGATAGTGGCATATGGAATACTCTGGACTCTTGAAGTCATCTGGTCCAGTCATTGCTAAGTCATGTCCACCCTCTTGTAGTCCAAGTTGGACTTACACCATGGTAGTGTTACAAAAGGATGGGGGAGGAAGAGCACACATCCAGCTCATTGTGCCAAGCAAGGGTGGCCCTCAGGAGCTGCTGCAGCTGATGCAGAACTGGGTCGAGATCGAGCAAAGTATACCATGCTCCTTGGTGAGTGTCACACTCAAGTGCTATGACAAGTGGAAGTGCGAGTAGCCAATGGGCAGTAGCATGACTGAATGAATGGCCGATCCAGTTTATTTAGTCGTGGTTGTGTAATTTGTTCGAGATAAAAGAGCTCTCATTTCGGCGCCTGTGTGATTTGGTTTAATGGAGTTTCCCCATCCCTTTGAGACGCTCCCAGCTTGAATCCCTTGGGACAGACCGGCACGCACGGATAAGTGAAGAGCAGATAGCAAATGGTATTATGTAGAAAAAAAGGCAGTATGTTTTTGGTGATTATAGCAAGGATCTATGCAAACTGTCTATCGATTCACTCTAGATTGTCAGGTCCCGTCTTTCAATTCGGTGTCCATGTGCCCACGCTTACTCCCGTTCGCCCTGCCTTTCTCGTGCACTCCATCGGCAGTGGTGGCAAAGTACTCGAGTTTTGCAAGAGGGTCTGTGTGGATAGTCTTACTCCCTTCCTTCCAGTTTGCGGGACACACTTTGCTGTGTGCATCCTTCAAATCGCCGCACCACATCAGCACGCCATCCGCCAACGATGAAGAAAAAAAAGTACTTATGGTGAACTGGAATGCCTGCACGAGACGCAGTGCCTCGTCAAAGGACCGTCCGACCGGCAGGTCGTTCATCGTGATCTGCCTATACCTATGAGGTATCACCGTCAGGTCAGTCATTGATAACCTCGTGTAAGAGGAGAACCATACCTGAGTATACCCCGGGGTCAATGAGGTAGCTCGTGCGGAACGTGATGCCTTTGTCCTCACTCAGACACCCGTACTCACGTACCACGCGCATGTTGCAATCTGCGAGCAGCGGAATGCGCAGGTCAACCCCAAGGCCACCAACACTGCACGCCTGCTGAGTCCACGCATGGTGCGATTACTCCAAGTCGGTCGATATGGCTGCCACATGTATGCGTAATCAATGAGTCCATCCGTGACTTAGCTCAAGAACAGGCGTACCGAGCACCGTAGTGTTGAGGCAGGCAAATTTGGGGAGCGTGTTGTTGAATGCGAGGATTTTGGTAGGGCACACAAAGGTGAAGTCACTACAGCCAGAAGTGGGGGGGAAATGAGGAAGCGGATGCGCAAGAAATTTGGGACATGCATACAGAGGGTAGAATATCAGGATAACCCTGAGATGACCAGGTCAGAAAAGGGTGAGGGAGAAAGAAACGCATAAATAAGTACCATTGACCAAGGTAGTCTGCCAAGGAGACCTCCTTGAAAGCACTGTCTACGAGAGCAGTGATGCTGAATACTGGTGCAGGGTTCTGGATAGTGGGAGACATCTTGGTACTTGGCAGAGAAAAAAAAAGTGGGGAGCGTCCGAAGATGGTTGTCTGGTTTATATATAATACGCTGATGGGCGACGACGCGTTCTTTGGACTTGTTTGGATTCCCTTCCAATCACGGTAGGCAGGTTGCTGTACTCGTCTCGGGAAGCCTCGAGTTGTGTGTACCGGGGCTTGGGCCATGTGATCAGTCTCCATTTGTTCTACACTTGAAACCCGTGTACTAGCATTATTGGGTATCTTCAGTTCAAGTTGTTCTCGCTGCTTCAAGGAGATATCATTGTCTCCACTCAAAATACGCCCACGTGCGTCTCGTGTCCCCTGCTCTTACTTGTATCCGTCCCACCTGTCTGACTCTGACTTCCAGCCTGGACACCAAACCTCCATGTGAGAGAGTGCTTCCTCAATAACGTCACTGCCATCGTGGTCTGGTCATAGCAAGAAGCCCCGAACTAAATGACAGAACCACATACCTACAGCCCTTGTATGCACTCACACATTCGTGAAGAGCAGATGAGGGCAGGCCAGTTCCTCACAGAACCGCCCACCAAAGCTGATCCTAGCATGGCACTCACAAGTGTCCTACTCATGACTTCGACATACTGTGCGCCATTAGGCATATGTCTACTTGCACCCCTTCTGTTGTTCCTTCTCCCGCTCTACTCGTTTGACTGGACTTTTCGAGAACAGAGCTTCACAGAGATCGCACAATCTGATGAGGTGCATCTCACGCAGCTCCATAGTTCCCGTCCCAAATTAGTTGCAGACTCGATTACATGGTTGAGCAGCCCTTTCACATAGATCCGGCAGGCAACGCACTCCCCGCTGCCACTATGTGATGTGCATCGATATTTACTTCTACGACCACAGGGACCCCTACACATGCTGTGGTAACAATGGCCACAGGGGGTGCAACAGATGCAGCATAAGCAGACGAATGGGCATGGAGGCAGTCTAGGACATCAAGTTCATTCACACACATCATACATGGCCCAACTAGTACGATTCCGAGGCCATTCGGCAATGGACGCACTTATCCTTCTTCGTCATGTCCACCAACTACATTAAGAAAATAACTTGCACGGGAAGATTAGTTCCCAGAACGCTGTAAACCGACGATCTGTCCTATGCAAATGTGTGTTCGACCGATGACTGAGACGGAGTAAAAGCTTGAGGAGATATTTTCATCACAAATACTAGAACAAACGAACCAGATCAATAGCCATGATAAAGTCCGCAAATGACTCGTCAGAGTGCTCTTGAGGAGATGCGTTAAGGTATTGTCGGATCTTCGAGTCAATGTTTGCCTCTCGATAGTGAACCTCCGCGCGGGTTAAGGCTGATTCCGGTGAAATGTGTGAGAGACGTAAAAAGGTGGCATGCTTCAAGATGAGGATAACAGCTGCGACAAGCGTTAAATACGGCCTAAAAATGGTAAAGTGAAATACCCAAGATCAAATAATAACTGCTAAGACTGGTAGGGACGAGCTAAATAAATAAAAATCGTAAGCAAGGAACAAATGACGATAATACAGGCGAACACATTTTGAATGGTTGGAAAGGACATAATCTGGTGTACCTGATGAAAAAGTGAGATGTGCGGTTGAGTAAACGTAGTGAGAGAACTTACGGGCTGAAGAACCAAATGTGAACACCTTTAGCAGGCAGGAAAGGAGAGTATGAACGCACGGACTAGTAAGTAATGAATGTGTACAATCAATGTGGAGTGACAGGAGTGATCAACAGTCCAAAATACGCAGAAAGATAAAGAGCGACTCACATCCTGATGGGTTGAGAGACAAGTCGTTAGCAGGCTTGAAACGTAGCGAGCCACGGCAGCCACTCACATCCTGGAGAGCCGAAGACAGGCGTCGTCAGCAGGCTGGAAACACAGCGAGCCACGGCAGCCACTCACGAACTGGAGAGCCGAGGACAGGCGTTATCAGCAGGCTGGACACACAGCGAGCCACGGCAGCCACTCACCAACTGGAGAGCCGAGGACGGGCGTCGTCAGCAGGCTGGAAACACAGCGAGCCACGGCAGCCACTCACCAACTGGAGAGCCGAGGACAGGCGTCATCAGCAGGCTGGAAACACAGCGAGCCACGGCAGCCACTCACGGACTGGAGAGCCGAGGACAGGCGTCGTCAGCAGGCTGGACACACAGCGAGCCACGGCAGCCACTCACATCCTGGAGAGCCGAGGACAGGCGTCGTCAGCAGGGTGGAAACACAGCGGGCCACGGCAGCCACTCACTCTCTGGAGAGCCGAGGACAGGCGTTATCAGCAGGCTGGACACGCAGCGAGCCACGGCAGCCACTCACCAACTGGAGAGCCGAGGACAGGCGTCATCAGCAGGCTGGAAACACAGCGAGCCACAGCAGCCACTCACTCTCTGGAGAGCCGAGGACAGGCGTCGTCAGCAGGCTGGAAACACAGCGAGCCACGGCAGCCACTCACAACCTGGAGAGCCGAAGACAGGGGTCGTCAGCAGGCTGGAAACACAGCGAGCCACGGCAGCCACTCACGAACTGGAGAGCCGAGGACAGGCGTCATCAGCAGGCTGGAAACACAGCGAGCCACGGTGGCCACTCACTGGCTGGGGGGCCGAGGACAGGCGTCATCAGCAGGCTGGAAACACAGCGAGCCATGGCAGCCACTCACCAACTGGAGAGCCGAGGACAGGCGTCGTCAGCAGGCTGGAAACACAG
>QFDY01000015.1:0-21712 GCA_003315925.1 Lactarius sp. MG121 | reverse complement strand
GTTGCGCTTGAACCCCAGAACCCCCAATTACCACTCGCGTGTCTGAGGAGACCGTGTAGTGCTTATTCATCATCGAACTTGGCCTTAACCGGCTAACTCACGTCCCGTTACCTTGGCTTGAACGACTTAGTGACGTGCACGTCGCACATAACGTTCCTGTGGTGATGTTACAGGGTGGGAACCACGAACCAATTGGATTCCGAAACCCACCCCCACACCATCGGTCGACCAACGCCTAGACGAAATGACCACGAGACGACAACACACGCAAGATTGTATCAAACACGCGCAGAACCTTATGGCGAAAAGGGGAAGAAGCCGCTTTATCCCCTACGCCGAGGGGGCCCAGGTCTGGCTAGAAGGAACGAACCTCAAAACCTTCTACCCCACCGTGAAACTTGCCCCTAAACGTCATGGGCCTTTCCGAATTAAGAAGGCCTTATCAGAAGTGACGTACGAGTTGGAGCTGCCAAGCACATGGAAGATACACCTAGTGTTCCATGCAAACCTTCTCACACCATATAAGGAGACGGAACTGCATGGGAAGAACTTCCCGTGCCCTCCTCCTGAACTCGTGGATGGCGAAGAGGAATTCGAAGTGGAGCAGGTCATGGGATCACGGCTTCATGGACGAGGGCGCAAGCTCCAATTCCTGGTCAAGTGGAAGGGCTTCCCCATGAGTGACAGCACGTGGGAACCAGCTGACCATGTCAAACACGCGCCAGACGTGATCGCAGACTTCTATCGCCGCAACCCCACCGCTGATGGAGCAGGACGAAGGTTATAAAAGACCAAGCAAGTTAAGGGCAAAACCCCATCACCCACCATGACGACTCCTACTTCCACCACTGCCCCAGCCAACGACCGACCTCGTCCACCGTCAGCCCTCATCCTTGAACGCCTCACGGTCCCCTCACAGTCCGAGGGGATCCCGACCCCATTTGTATCCCGAACACCGTACTCCGTCGTCCCGTCGCGTCCCCCGACCCCTGTTCTTGCCATAGCACTCAACGTCTCCCCCACAAGCGCAACACCTCCACCATCATCCCCTCCCCCACTAGAACCCGCGGTAATCCCCCTTTTGGAGGCACCCCCTGGCCTCACACCCGTGGTCCCCATGTCGCAGCTGGCATCTGAGCTCCCCCATCCATACTCGCTGACTCCAGCGGCACCCCCTCGGCGATTACGACCGGACCCCCGTTTGGCGTCATTAGACGACGACGAGGAACCGGTTGACGAGGGGGATGACGAGGAGTCGGATGACCCCGGACTTCCGTTCTTCCTTAACGCCCCTGACACCCCGTTCTTCTTCCCCCTGATGATCCCGTTGGAAGACGATACTACGAAAGTCCAAGCGAAGTATATTTACTATCGCTGGGACTATCGGGAGATTATCGGAACCCAGGGAAGGGGGAAGCCGTGCTACTGCCAGGAAGTCTACCTGTCCACGCCATGCCCCACTGCTATGCACCCTGTCATTTCGCCTCACCAGCTTGCTGTATTCAGCCCACAGGATCCACGCGCCGTCACCATCAACGAGGTTTTGAGCGAGCTCAAAAACCCCCGCCTATTGGCGGAGGTCGCGAGATTGTGGCAATGCCTCGGAGACAAAATCGCTCTGGACGCGCGCAGGGCGGATCTTCGCTGGCTCGAGCAGGAGGCCATTCGCGACCAGTTCCACCTAGACACCAAGTTACAGGGCATCACGAAGTGCATGCAGTACGCGGGCGCCATCCCTCTCATCACCGACAAATTCGTCGAGCTCACCACACGTCCCGTATGCCCCCGCCACTACTTCCCTGAACTCCTGCTTGTGCCACGCCCTGGAGGACCCCTTGAGATGCCACGTCTTGTGGATGGGCCCAGTCGGACGCAGAAGCGGCGCAAGTGTTACTTGTGCAAGAAACGCGGGCACAAGATGGGGGAATGCCCCAATCGACCGCAGACTGGCGTCTGTATCTGGTGTGCAAGTCGGGCTCACGCCTCCGAGAATTGTCTCATCCACCGCCTCGCGCCCATCACCCCGGCGTTCGAGGAACCTTCTGAGCATCCTCGCTGGTGCGGGAAATGCCTGAGGTTCGATGCGTGGCACGACGAAATCGAGTGCCCGCAGTACGAGGCGTGCAGATGATGTGGAGAGTGGGGCAGGTATTTGTTCCTGCGACGGCATGTATGCCCGATGGACAACCGGGATGATGAGACTAATGACCCCAGTGCTGACATGTACGATTACATTGGTAGCGACTGAAGTCGTGGCGACTTCAGGTCTGATGGGGGGGTAATGTTACGATTCTTTCTTCTTTTCCAATGGACGCTTCCGTTTCCCGCTTCTCACTTCCATATCCCACCTTGTTACGCCCATAACTCATCACGCGCCCAACCGTTTCCCATGATCTCTTCGCCGCACGATAGTCCCTTACGCCCCCTTCCTTGTATATTAAAGTTCACGGCGCTCCGGTCTCAGCTGACCCCCACATGACCCTGCACAATCACCCTGTTCCCTACTATAGTTTCGCCTTTGTTCCGCTTTTGCTTAGGACTCCACGTATCGCGCCATATGTTTGTTGCGTACAAACATCCTGTACCAGTATATAAGTCGCACGCTACCTAGCTTGTACGGTAGACTTGACTTCTTGTGTAATACCACATCGCTGTCAATCCACGAACGACTTTACGCTCGCCGTTTCGCTTGAGCACGACTTTGGTTCGCTTCTTCGCTTGAACCCCAGAACCCCCGACTATCACCCGTGTGTCTGAGGAGACCGTGTGGTGCTTATTCATCATCGAACTTGGTCTTAATCGACCGACTCGCGTCCCGTTACCTCGGCTTGAACGACTTAGTGACGTGCATGACGCACATAACGTTCCTGTGGTAACGTTACATTGGGGGCTAGGATTTGCTGCGTACTGCGCCAAACGTGCCACAGCAAATGCAATGTCTGGCCTAGTGCCAATCTGAATGTACAGCAGACTACCAATTAACGATTGGTAGTGCGTAATGTCAGCAGCAGTAGCCTGACCAGTATATTTAACAAGGTGCTCTTCAGCACCAGCGGGCAAGGGTGTATTGTGTGGGTTGGCATCAGACATGCCAAAGCGTTCAAGGACATCCTTGATGTAGCCAGACTGGTCTATTTCAATGAGTCTGAGGGAGCGGTCACGCACGATGCGCATGCCTAGATAGGGCTCTATCTCCCCGAGATCTGTCATTTCATAGCGTTCAGATAGTCCTGACTTAAGACACTTGATTCCATCCAAAGAGGGACCCAGTATTGTGATGTCGTCAACGTAGACAATAACGAAGAGTGGATCATACCCCTCTCATTGAGGCATCACATATATGCCAGCATCAGCAAACGTCCGCTTAAAGCCAAGTGCAGTGAGCACTCCATGGAATTGCAAGTTCCATGCGCAGGAGGCTTGTTTGAGACCATATATTGCCTTAACTAGGCGGCACACCTTAGTCTCAGAGCCAGTGACGGTGAAACCTTGTGGTTGCTCCATGTATATCTCTTCGTCAAGCATGCCATTGAGAAAAGCGGACTTGACATCCATCTGATGGATGTGCCAGTCCTCCAGCGTGGCCAATGCCAGAAGTAAACGTAGCGACTCAAATCGTGTGACGGGAGAGAAGGTTTCATCAAAGTCTATGCCAGGGATCTGCGTAAATCCCTTGGCCACCAAGTGAGCTCTGTAGCGGCCATCCACTTTGAGCTTAAAGACCCATTTGGATTTTACTGCCTTGCAATTAGGCAGGAGATCCACTAACTCCCAGGTGCCATTCTTGGCAAGGGCGTCCATTTCATACTGACACGCCTTTGTCCACTCATCTGCGTCTGCAGACTGCATTGCCTCCGCAAAGGTTGCAGGGTCTCTGCCGACGTAGGCTGCAGCAAGTAACTCCGCATACCCCAGATGCCTGCCACGCAGTGCCGTGTTGTCCGCATTGAAGTAGCAGGGGTTGGGCACAGGTGCGCGACCAGATCACCTTGGTGCATTGTCCATTTCACACAACAGCTGACTACGCTGTGCGCGATCCTCGAAACCCCCAGGCATTTCTGGCGAGGGCGGAGGGACACTGCGCATAATGTGCATTGCACCTTGGCGAGGCGGGGGTGTAGTGGGAGTGCGCTGCTCACGCTTAGGGGTGATTGGCGGAGCGGGCAGTGTGGCAGGGAGTGGTGGCGTGTGTGGACGCTCAAGTTTGGGGTCTAATAGGTCTTCTACGTCCTCCTCCTCACTACTGTGTGAGTGTGCAGGGGAGGCGGCTCGCTGTGGTGGTAATGCCGACGTGCTAGGTACGGCTGTCACTGTAACCGGTGTTACTACCGGTGGGCTTATAGGAGAAGGTGTGGGGTGTGTCTCAACACCCTGAAGGGATGGGAAGCTACTCTCGTCGAATGTCACATCCCTGGACAATCGAACGGAGCGGGTTGAGTGGTCCCAGAGCTTATAGCCCTTAGATTCGGGCTCAAACCTGATAAGCGTGACCTCAATGGCCTTCGCATCCAATTTGCGACACTTATCAGTGGGTACGTGCATGTACCCCTTGCATCCAAAGATGCGTAAGTGAGAAACATTGGGCACCTTGCCAGAGTGCCAGAGCTCATAGGGGGTGTGCCACTTAAGTCCGTGGACTGGTGAGCGATTGTAGATGTGCACAGCTGCGCACACTGCATGCTCCCAGAAGCCTTTAGACAAGCCAGCAGTGTGTAGCATGGTCATTGCCTTATCCATAATGGTGTGGTTAAACCGCTCGGCTTTTCCGTTAGACTGTGGAGAACCTGGCATCATGAGGTGATGCTCTATCCCTTTCTGCTTAAGAATGTCCTGCGTGACACTCGACATGTATTCGCCACCGTGGTCAGAGTGCAGGGCGCGCAGCTTATGGCTTGATTGGGTTTCACCCCATGCCAAATACATCTGCAGCGACTTAGCAAACTGGTCCTTCGACTTAAGGAAGTGGACCACAGTGAACTTAGTGTGGTCGTCTATGAAGGTGGCTGTGTACGTTGAGCCTTGCAGGGACTGAGTTTGCATTGGACCGGCGAGGTCACTGTGTACAATCTCAAATGGACGAGTTGTCCTCTTGTTGGAGGATGCAGAAAAGGGTTGGCGAGTGGACTTGCCCATCTTGCACCCACGGCACACTGTCTTGGCCGTGGTAGAAGCATCTATGTCCATGCCAGTAGTGGCAGAGGGACCATGTGACTTAAGAGTGGCAGGGGAGATGTGTCCCATGCGCTGATGCCAGATATCTAGTGTGGCAGCACTAGATTTTGTGTGGGCATTGAGGCCGACGCTAGCAGCATCCAACCAGTAGAGGTTGTCCTCAAGGTAGCCTTTGGCCACACACTTTTGATTGACAGATATTTTAAAGGAGCCACTGTCAAAGGCAATCTCAGCACCCTTTTGTGCTAGGGCACACATTGACAAGAAGCATGTCTTCACCTGTGGTAGGTGTAGCACATTGCTTAGGGTGATAGGGATGCCTTGGCTTGTTGTAAAGACGACAGACCCGACACCCACTTGGTCTATTGTGGACTTATCACCCAGGCGTACAGTGCCTTTTGTGGGGGTGTAGTCCTTAAAGTCAGACTGATGTGGTGTGATGTGGTGTGTAGCACCACTGTCCATCATCCAGCGCACATGTGAGGCAGCATACAGAGCAACACCAATAGATTCAGAAGCCCAGTCAATGGGCTCCGGCACCTCAGTAATCGAGGCGGTGGTAGGTACAAGTATGTGACTATTGGCGGCCTTATTGCTGCCATTCTCCTTTGCCTTGGCGTCAGCCTCATCCTTCTTCCTCTTCCTGCAGTCAGGCTTGATGTGACCCTTTTTGTTGCAGTAGTGGCAAGTCAGACCGGAGTGGTCTTTCTTGCCCTTTTTGCCCGTCTGCTTGACGGGGGCCACCTTGTTGAGAGAAGAGGAGCCTGATGGCCCAGAGCGGTGCGCTTCCTCCAACACTATGCGCGCTATGATCTCAGCATGCTTGAGTGTGGTGGGGGCGCCGCCGGCCAGGATGGTGGATGCCAGCACCTCATAGGATGAGGGCAGGGCGTGGAGGAGAATGAGACAGTATTGGGTGTCAGTGACACCCATCTGTGCATTGGAAAGAGACACTCGCAGCTCATTGAGCTTGGCCAACTGTGGGGCCATGGGTGCGGAGTCGTCAAGTCGGGCTTGAGTTAACTGAATCCACAGGTTGAAGATGGTGGTGCTGCCCGAAGCACCAGCATACACATCCTTTAGCTTGTCCCACTTTGACTTAAAGGTGGGGTAGGCAGTGTTGTCAGCAATGAGTGAGTAGATGTCTGGCTTAAGGTACAGGCGGAGGTACGCCTTGGAACGATGTTGGATAGACTCCCAGTCAGTGGGGTCAGTGCCAGAGGGAGCTGCGTCCAGAGTGAACACATCCTTGGCCTTGTGAAGAGTGAGGATGGCCTCAATGGTGCCAGCCCATTCGTTCCAGCCAGTTCCGTCGAATTGCGACAGGTGAATGCCTGAGGGCATCCCGAAGGTTGTGTTGGTTGCCGCAGAGATGCGGACAGCGGGGGTGGATCCAGAAGCAGGAGTGGTGGATGTGGAGCCAGACATTGGGATGATTTATCTGTCGCCAAGGAGCAGTCAGTGACAGTGCTTCATAGTTTGCAAGATGAAGATAAGGGGTATACCACTCCTGTCTGTGATTCTGTAAGGCCAGAATGCTAACGCATCCTGCCTCCTGGTAGTATGCCAGTGATATGGGGGCTAGGCCCAGGTTGGGAGTGTCCCTTTGCCATACAAGGAGCTAGCTGCCAGCCAGGATGTGTCTAGGACACGGCTCATTTGTTTGCGTCAGGGGGAAGGTGGAGGGATATCTTTCAGAGCCCAAGGCTGTCTACCTCAGCCTCCTCGGCCTGTTGGTTGCCTCATCGCCACAAGTGGCTTTACTGAATCCTTTCCCATTGCCACTACAAGGCAGGTACCTGGTTGCAGAACACCATAAGGTGAACACCCCCCAGAGCCTGAACCAGGTTTTACACTCCCATGGTGAGGAGATCCTGCACCCAGTGTGGAGCACCAGAGACAGCTGGCGCTAAGCTCCACAATACACAGCCCAGTGGGCCATGCATGCCTGGATATTTTGATTAAAGGGCTACCAGGTCCAATCTCCTTGCACATAGCGCAGGGGCTAGGAAAACAGCAGGGGTGAAAGTAGGACTACTGGGCAGTACATACACAGGAGGTTCCTTAGCAGAATCAAGTGGCGCCCAACTGCACTCTGCCTTGGGCAAGGCTGGTGAGGCCCCAGACAGACCTTAGCCTGATGTGTGATCCTAGGAACACAGTGACCAGCCAAGTGGAGTGGCTAGGGCACCAGGGCCCATAACCTGATGAACAGCAGAGATGGACAGCATACTCACAGTGACAAAGTAGACTGTGGTGAGATACACTGAGCAGCTGGAAGCAGCAGAGGGGGATCTTGCAAGAGAGGCTAAGAAGTAGTTCTGGCACACAAGCAGTGAGGAACTGATGATACATTGGAGAAGAGGGAACATACCTGGCACACAAGCAGTGAGGAACTGATGTGGACCAGGAGCGTACAAGCTACACTACTTATACTTTACAGAGGGTGACGCTGATATAAGGGAGGTAACACAGAGTCACATATTACAAGGAGCATTGTTCTTAGTATAGGACAAGAGGAATGTACAGAAAGAGAACAAGGCGATAAGAACAAAAGGAATCCAGACCAAGATGATATCATAGTGACATCACAATAAAGATAGAACAAAGGAAAGTACAAAGACGCAAAGTACAATGTAAAGTCCAGAGGAGTCCGAATGATGTCATTGTTTATGATGTCATAGATAAGAAGAAAGTCCGAAATTGTACAGATCAAATATCTAATCTACAAGTCCTGTAAATCTTATCTAAAGCAGTCCATGCTGCAAGTCCAGTCCGTCCAGAGCCACTAAGTGCGCAAAGGTCACTTATCAACAATACCCATATTTCTCTGATAACAAAAGGGCCAAAGTAATGATCTATGCCTGTAAATACTCACAAACAGCATCCAAGTACAGGAAACATCCAGCACGAGTCATACCCCGACTCGACATATGTCATCACCCCTGTCTGATGGCTGCTGATATTTATGTCAGCACCCAGACAATAAGACTTATTAACTTTTATAACAACGTCGAGGACAAAACAGCTCTCCAACAGCTCCTCGACCTCGATACTGACCCAACCATTCCCACCATTATACTTGGCAATTTTAACGCTTACTCACACAGTTGGTCACCATGTGATATCCATCCATCCAACAACGCGCCCCATATTGAAAGATGGATGGTGTCGCAACTATTCACACTAACCAACCAGAAGGGAATCCCCACCAGATGAGGAACAGATAACCAAAAAGACTCGACAATTGACCTTGTCTGGGTCAACGACGCAACCACCTCCACCCTCATCACCCCCCCTCAAATTGATTGGGAAGCATCACTCGGATCGGACCACGCCGGCATCCATATCAACTGGATCATCAAAAGCACCCATCGAGGCGACAAACAAACCATCCAGCAAAGCTTCTCGACCACACTCCAGTCCGAGGAGGATCAAAACAAATGGCTCACAGAAATCCACACCAGACTACCACCAATACAAACTGACCTATCCTACAGCTCTATCGAAAACGATGCCACCAATCTCCAAAACGCCCTAGTTAATGCGTGCCTCCTCCACCTCAAGGTCAAGAACCTGCAAAAGGAACGCAGCAACCCATGGTGGAACGACAAGTGCAAAGAAGCCCTCGACAAAACAAAACTATTCACCAGAGACTCCCCTGAATGGAGAGCTGCACACCAAGAATTCGTCAAGATCACAAAACAACGCAAGAGGGAATACTTTGACAACGAGATCCAACAACTCTCTATCTGGGACTCTGCCAAATGGAGACACGGTAGAAGACTGGATGGTATCCCAGCCCTTCGCAACCAAGATGACCAAATAGTCTTCGGACACGAAGAGATCGGCACTATCCTCAAGAAGAAGTTCTTCGTCAAAACACGACACGACATAGCCCCAGTACAACTGGATGACCCTCCAACTATCACCACCAGACCCCACCAACCGATCAACCTGGACAAAATCCAGGATAGATTTATTGAGTGCAGCAACAAGTCTGTGCCAGGTGAGAGCAGCATATCGTGGCAAATACTCAAACTTGTGTGGCCCGTAATAGACGAATTCACCATGTCTTTGTTTAACCGTATACTCACTGCACAGTACCACCCAACACAATGGCGTAAAGCTATAGTAGTCGTCATCCCCAAACCGGGGAAGTCAGACTACCTAACTGCCAAATCCTACCGCCCAATCTCGCTCATCGAGTGTATTAGCAAACTGTTGGAAAAAGTTGTTGCTCGACAACTCCTCTTCTCTGCTGACCGCTATAGCATCCTCCCTACCACCCAGTTCAGCACCAGGGCTCACTCATCAACAGTAGATGTGGGGCTTACCCTGATCCACAACATTCAAGCATCATTCAGAGCCAACCGCCTATGTGGAGCCTTACTTTTTGACATCAAAGGCTTTTTCGACCACATACATCGTCAACGCATGGTTGCAACCCTCAAGAATCTCGGCTTCCCAGCAGAGATATCTGGCTGGGTGAACTCTTTTCTTTCAGAACACAAAGTCCAACTCTCTTTCAATGGCAAGACCAACACAGAAGGCGATCAACCTCTAGGCACCCCTCAAGGATCACCTATATCCCCAATCCTGTCCGCTCTCTACACCTCACCACTCCTTAAACTCAAACCTCCGGACAACAACTCCTCTTTAGGTATGTATGTCGACGATGGAATCATATTTGCCCATGGCAACACCTGGGAAGAGGTAAACAATTCCTTACGAGATAGATACCACCAGTGTGAAGATTGGCTCCGTCGCTCCAGCTTGGAAGTGGAGCCAGATAAGACAGAACTGATCTACTTCCAAAAACCCTACAGCAGGACACCCATGCCCCCCCCAACCAAACACCATCTCCCAGACCCAACCCACAACACCTATTACACCATCACCCCATCTCACACTATATGCTACTTGGGGTTCTTCATCAACCACAAACTCAAATGGGACAACCATGTTGACAACATGTGCAACAGGGCACAGGCGTCAATCAAAGCCTTACAACTCCTCAGCAACTCAAGGAGAGGCATATCAACAGCCTCATGGTGCCTTGTATTCAACGCAGTGTGCCTCCCCACCCTTTCATATGGGTGCCAACAGTGGATGCCCATCAAACGCAAGATCAGACTCATTAAGAAAATCCAAGTGGTAATTAACCTAGGGGTAAAAGTTATCTCTGGTTCCTTTCGCACGGCCCCATGAGCCCCATTACATGAACTCACCAGGGTACTGCCTGCAAAGCAGTATCTTGAAAAACTTTTTACCTCCACAGCTCTTCGACTGGCCCATGTCCCCCGCGAATCCCAACTCTTGGTCCTCCAGGACCAAGGGAAGGAGTTAGCGGTCCAGAGCAGCCCACACTCCAGCAATGGAGGGGTGGTGACAAACCAGACATTACATGTAAGGTCTGGATTACGCAAACAGCACCCCACTGCCTTGGAGGCTCTCACAGGGAAGATCAACCTTTCCAAAGTCATCCCTGTCGATGTAACAGCCATTGCTCCCTGGGAGGTCCCCAACTGGGCAAGCAATGTTAGCTGCCTGGGAGTCTCTGACCCCAAATCCTGAAAGTGGATGGTGGACGGGCTTTACTCCCTCCCACCAGAAGCCAATAGGGTGATCATCAAGGTCACTGCAACAGTCTCTAACAAAGGCCGGCATGACAACAAACACGTGGGCGGTGCAGCTATTCATGTCACATACCCAGCCACACCCCCTCTCACATTTAGCTGGATGCTGGGAACGGACATGGAGACCACGGACGCAGTCCTGATTGGCTTAGCCAAGTCAGCAGTCATTATTAACGCTGAGTTCTCACGTGCCCCACCCACACACATATACATCCTCTCCAAAGACATCGGAGCCCTTACACACATCACACAAACACACTCACTAAAATCACAAGCTCCTTTACTTATGTGGCACACCACCCTATCCTCCTTTTTCTCACAGCCTAGGGACACGAGTATCACTCTCGTGTGGTTGCCTGTCAACCGCAAGAGAGCTCCTGATTCCAATGCCCGCAAACAGGCCTTGGAAGCATGCCGAAAGAACCCCATACCCACTACCCCAACATGCACCATCGCCTGGATGCGGAAGCGTATCCGCTCCAACTCCTTCACATCATGGGCTACAGACTGGAGATTAGCCCTCTCTAAACCCAACAGACCCCGTGCTTATGGCCACTCCATCTCCACCACCCACCCACCCGATGGCCGCAATCATCTATTATGGTTGGCTGCCATACCCCCCAAAAAGCCTGCGTGCAACTACATAAACATTAGCTGCCGTGCTCACTCCACCGCCATGCAACTTGCCACCCTTCACTCCTTCACATCAGACTACACACTCATGCACCGCCCGGACCTCCCCCCAGAAGAATCCCTTTGTCCTGCATGTCAAACACCCTTCTCCTTTCGCCACATCATCTCCAAATGCCCTCTCCTTGCCCCCCAGATCAACAGGAGCTATCTGGACTGGGTCAACCCCTATAACCCCATCTCATTATTCTCTGACCACTCTTACCAACTGTGTCGCTTCCTACAAGACACACAAGTTGCTAGCACACCATTATTGGAAGTGCTTAAAAGCGTTAAACAGCAACGACATCTGTGCAAACCTGGATGAAGGAGCTCTCGACCGCAAGACGGCACATACCCTGTACCCATGTACAGCCCCATAAGTGCTAAACCCTTTGTGTTCCATTTTCCACGACGTGGCCACTCCATCTACAACCTTTTATGAACTAACTTAGTCCCCTCTGGGAGGGTATGCAACTTACATACCTACTTACAACATCACTGGGCACGTGAGAACCTTACGTACCATCACTTCCCCAATTGCTTGCTCCTATGTACGCAGACCAGCTTTGTATTAACTACTGCTCCGGAATATAAACTCAAAAAAAAAAAAAAAAGACCAAGATACACCATCTTGGTCTTCTTCAGAATACCACTCTTGACTCGTCTGTCGAGCCTTCGTGCTTCACATCCATCTTTGACTCTTCCCTTGGCCTTTGCACCTAAGGCAGACACTATTTCATTATACCAGGTCTTCATTACCTTGGTCCTCCTAGCTCAGACACTTTGGATCACCATCATCATATTCTATGGACTTGTGGAAACGTTAGAATCTCACCGTTAAGTCCTGAATGCCTCATCATCTCATCCAAGTCAGACTCATGCTGTGGTAGCATTACACTGTCTAAGTCTCAACTGCTCCACATTGTCCTATGCCAGTCAATCAGCTGCTATCGCCCTCTGTCATCACCTCCAAGCCACTGTTCCTCAGACTTTAGTATTGCCTGCTGCCTCCAGCTATCCTCAAGCCACTGGACTTAGCCCAACAATGAAGAGTCATTGTCCTCAGCCTTAGCCTCCAGCCTCATATCCTTCACATACCCACCACCTCTATTCTCTCATCTCCAATGACTCTCAGTATCTACAACTTAGCTATTGCATCTCGACTCGAAGGGCATCTCCTTCAGATTTGTTACGTTTTGTTCTCGGACTGTCCGGCCCGGTTGTGAACTCTGACGTGATCGTGATGACCCAATGTGTCAGTAGTAATGTGTCATGGACTTCGGATCTTACCACCTTGTGTTCCGCTGACTGATGACCTCTATTGTTGTACGTGATGAGGATTACTATGCTGACTGATGTTTGTTATTGTTGATATTACAATAAGGATGACTGATGCCTGGGATCGTTGTACTAGGGTTCATGCTACTTATGCTATTGGCTACTTACATGTTCAAGCGGAGCTAGAACTGGCTCCCATATGTGTATTTAAGCTCACGGTAGTACAGGCCAGGATCCCCATCTTGGTCTTCTTCAAATACCACTTCTCTCGTATCGTCTTCTATACAAGGGCCAAGCGTCCCTTTGTGAACTAGCTCTGGCATATCCCTTAGACCAAGGGGATCCCCGTGACTCTTCTCCTCATTCCAATCCCATGGATGGTGGACAGCCCGACCGTGACTTATCCTCTCAATACCACATGTCATCTCGTCTTCGAATATCTCAACACCAGAACCACCAGGCCTTTCAAGTGCTACTACGTCCTCAATAACCCCCATTGGAGATTTGTCCGCAGTATCCAAACTCCACCCCCTTCAGTCCCATTAGGTTTCCCCTTGTATACCTATCATGACTCTACTGGCACCTATTGCAGACACCCAGCTGTCTTCCCTGAGGACTCAGTGAACCACCAATACTACCTGCGTGGGAACCCATGCTATGCAAGTGCCTAAGTCAGGCAAACATCCGTGGTAGACGTTACATTAAGACCAAGATCCTTCACCGTGGCTTCCACAATGACTACAACCAGAGACCTTTGGGTACCATTTCGACCGTACCATATCAACAGAAGAGGAGAACGCAATGTTCCAAAGAAATTCCTAGGAACAGCATTTTGGCAAACAGAGAAAGGAGACCCAGGTTACGTGGTCCCCTATAACCATCGCAACAACACTACCAGTTTAATCCCTGTAGAATTCAACTTCAAAAACCTCTGTTGGACAGAGATCAAGTGGGATGAGCTTCACGGAAAGCTTCAAGTAGTATGACCCACAACGGCCAGCTTAGGCCTCGACATCCTCCAAACCAGTATTACCACCAGAGATCAGTGGGGACCCATTGACGGAGAAACAGAAGAACCCGTTCGATCCCCTACACCTAAGACACTGGCACCCTCCCCATCACTAGCAAGTAACCCCGAGGACATTTGTATCCTCGCAGCCCAAGCAGAAGAAGAAGAACAACAGTTAGAACTGTTAGCTGAGTTGATTCCTACCAATATGACCACCACCGCCACTGAGCAACCCCTCACATTTGAAGAACCCGCTCGCATCAATCGCAGTGGACCTCCTGGCAATGACCCTCCAGCAAATGAAGGAGGAGGAGACAGAGGAGACGACGGTGAAGGACCCCTGTTTACAGGACCAAACGTCTCCATCGGAAGTCGCCCTGAGAAGTTCATGGGCAAGGAACCCCTCGTATTCACCAGAGATTGCACCTGTAACGTCTACCACGGACGTTCGTCTGACTTAGACGCTGTTGTGACGTGGGTTCCCTTGGGGGTGAAACCTGTGATTGTCCGAGTGCTCGGGAAAGACTGCGGGGTGAGGCCAATACGTGCCTGTGGAATCTCTATAGGTGTATAGAGTCTCTGCGATGGGAACGTTTGGCGGTGGATTGGGGACTTTGCGGATGTATTCCCACTTGAGGTTGTCGACGATGTAATAGCAGTGAGTGGGACGAGCGGTGCGAGAGTTGAGATATTCGAAGACGAGGTGACACGTGGTACCAGGTGGGTAGGTCACGGTCGGCTGATCTACCATTCACGAAGGAAGATGGAGATGGAGTCACGGGGATCCCCTCTTGGTCACAGAGGGATATGCCGGAGCTAGCTCACTTAGGGACACTACAAGTCCCTAGCACAGAAGACGAGTAGAAGTGGTGGTAATTGAAGAAGACCAAGATGGGGATCCTGGTCCGTAGTACTATGAACTTAAATACAAGTAAGGGAGCTAGTTCCAGCTCCGCTCGAACTCGTAGGTAGCCAATAGCGTAAGTAGCGTACTCTAATAATAGAATGCGCAGTCGTCATCGTAATCCGAAACACGTACAACAATAGAGCATCAGTCATCAAGCCTAATCTCAATCACATACAACAATGGGAGTCATCAGTCAGCACAACACGAGGCGGTGAGATCCGCAGTCCATGACGTATTACTGCTAACGCGCCGAGTCATCACGAACGCGTCAGAGTCCACAACCGGTCCGGGCAGTCCGAAGACAGAACGTAACATCACCCCCTTTTCAGCGTCAAGCCCCAGCTTGACCACGCATGATGGCCAAGGGGTTGGTGCCTACCTCGCGAAGAGCTCGGATGCGAGCAATCTCCTCGGCATCCTGGTCCGCCTTGGGCCCTCGATGGAGCGAGGCCCGCACGTTCTCGATGCGGTCCACCGCATGCGCTTGCTGAAGTCTGGCGACACACCTGTTGCGCTCGATCTCTATGCGCTCCAGCTTCACCTGTTCCGCCGCCAACCGATGTTGCTGCGCCCGCCATCCCAGCGTCATGCAACGGTAGCAGTGGATCTCTGCCATGAGGGTCGCGTCCTTCATATGAAGGAGCGCCTGGTCGACCGAGTCGACTAATCCCGCGTCGGAGAGCAGGAACGTGAGGTCGTCGTCGGTGTAAGCGGGGGAAGAGGACTGCTCGTCGTAATAGGGGACGGCGTGGACGGGCTTCCCGTATTGCTGGTTGCATCCCGACCTGAAGGCCAGGACGAACGGGTCGGCAGTGAGAATGAGCTGAGTATACCGGGCGGGCCAAAGACGTTCTTGAGCGTCTCGAATCTGAAAGGGAATGTAATGGACTCCCCTGTTGAACTGATATCCCCTGGGCGGGGGTGTCTCCGGCCGATCTTCGGTCTCCTGCACGTGTTCCTCCGCTTGATCTGTGCGAACCGGGGGTGAATGTGCCGCCGGTAGTGTGATAGCTTCCCCGGTGGGTCCGCATAGCGGGGGGGTTTCCGAGTGTGTCGTGGTGAGATGGGTGGCGTAATGTAGATACTGATGCGCTTCGAGGCGTTCGGCTGGGTCGTACGGATCCCCGCCCTCGTCGGGCCCTGGTGGGGACGTTGGTCGGCTGGGTACGTACCCTTGTTCGTCGCCCGCTGGAGAGGGCACTCTGGTCGGGACGTAGTTGTCTCCGAGATAGCTGGGCTGGTTGCTCTCGGAATAAACAGTGGGGGTCGGCGAAGGAACTGGGGATGGCCCGGGGGAAGGAGGACGATCTCCTCGCTGGTGAAGGGCGAGGGTAGACGACAGGGGTGACGGTGGCGTGGACTGTACTCGGTAAGGTGCGGATAGCTCGTCGTTGACGACATAGCGGAAGTTGATAGGGGACTGAGAGCGCATTAGCAGTGAAGGTGAGAGAAGGGGATGGGGACGTCTCTTGGGATTTCCCTGCGCTTATATGTGTTTCACGAGCGGGGTTGGAATTTTTGAATTCCCGAATTGCGTCATCTGCGAATACGTCATCCTTATCGACCCATTGGTTGTCCAAGTCGGGGTATCCCTTCCACTTGACCAAATACTGCAATTTGCGACTTCTGCCGAATCGCCGAGAGTCTAGAATTTTCTCGATCTCATATTCTTCTTCTCCGCCTACCAGATCCGGCGGTGGGCGTTGATAATTGGGCCCGTGCGTGGGTGTCTCGCGATAAGGTGTTAAGAGGTCCACATGGAATACTGGGTGTATCTGCCACTGCGTGGGAAGTTCTAAGCGGTAGTTGACTGCGGACATCACCTGAGCGACCTTAAAGGGGCTGTGGCGTCGCGCCGCCAGTTTCGCCGTTGGTTGATGCGTGCGTAAGTGGCGTCCTTCCAGCCATACTTGGTCCCCTATTTGGAACTTGGGCGTATCTTTGGCCTTGATCCACCCCTGCTGCGCTTTGATCATCAGTGACTGCGCGCGCTGGCGGAGTTCCTTGAACTGTTTGACCCTGAGCGCCACCTGCGGAATTGGTGATGGCCTATCGGTCCAATCAGCGCGGGGGTTGTACCCCATGAGGAGCTGGAAGGGAGATTCCTTAGTGGTTTCGCTGGGCCAGTTGTTATGAGTGAACTCAGCCATGGGGAGATAGTGTATCCAATCATCCTGTCGTTCGTTGACCCAGAATCGTAGGTATTGTTCCAACCATTGGTTCGTGCGTTCCGATTGTCCATCAGTTCGTGGATGGTAGGCCGTGGAGATGTTCTGTTCGATGCCCAATATTTTGCATAACTCGCGTGTGAACTTTGATGCGAATCGGGGGTCCCTATCGCTGATGATTTTCCCGGGTAGTCCGAATCTGGGGAACACGTGTTGGACGTATAGCGCGGCTGTGCCTTCGGCCGATATCTCTTCTTGGCATGGGATGAATAAGGACATCTTCGTGCAATCATGATCCGTTATCGTGAGAATCGTGTCGCAGCCCTGTGCTTCGGGAAGTTTAGTGATGAAGTCTAGTGCAATAGTTTCAAAGGGCATAGCTTCGGGTTTTGGGAATATTGGGCGCAGTGGCGCTTTGATTGCCCTGGTGTTAACCTTGATCCTTTGACAGTCGGCGCATCCTTTGACATAGTCCGTGACTTCGTTCCTGAGGCCTGGCCACCAGTAATATCGTTCTATGAGTTTGATGGTTCGGCTGATTCCGGGGTGTCCGTATACTGGAGGGTCGTGATGGTTCTTGATGAGTTCTCGTTTCTCGAGGAGTCCTCCCATTACCACCCGTCGTCCGTCCTTGTACCAGGTGCCTTCGATCTTCTTTAGTCCGTGTGGGTCTTTCCAAGGGCGGAGTGTGTCGTCGTCTTGGGCGTATACCGGATTCGTTTTCTCCATTTCTTGTACTGATATGGTGGCGTTGATTTGGAGAGGGTCTTCCGTTGTATCTATTGCTGCGGCCCTGACGAAGATGTCATCAGGTAGTACCGTGACCTGGTCGTTATCTCCTTCTCCTTGATCGTAGTCCGGCCGTCTAGATAGGGCGTCGGCTCGTCCGTTTGCCGTTCCCTTAATGTGGTGAATCTCTATGTCATACTCAGAGAGTTCGAGTACTTCCTGTGCTACTCGGCGGCTTATCTTTTGTGGAGATCGCCAGTATTGGAGGTTCATGTGATCCGAGAATACTTTGATCTTGTGGGGGGATCCTGCCAGGTAGTGGTGCCAGTTCCGAAGTGCCTTGACAATCGCTAGGAGTTCAAGGTCGTAGATGTCGTAGTTCCGTTCCGCTGTGCTGAGGGTGTTCGAGTAATACGCGATGGGATGTCTTTTGCCGTCCTCTTTGCGTTGGAGCAGTACTGCTCCTACCGCGAACCCTGAGGTGTCTACTTCGAGCTCGAATTGGTCTTCTAGTTTGGCGTGTGCGAGAACTGGTTCTTCCGTAACGAGCTTCTTGATTTTGTCGAACGCTTCTTGTTCCGTTGTTGTCCATGTCCATTCCGTGTCTTTTCGTGTAAGTTTGTTAAGGGGACGGGCGTGTGTGGCAAAATTTCGAATGAAAGCGCGGTAAAAGTTGCAGAAGCCTAAGAATGATCGCACCTGTTTGACGTTTTTAGGGTTTGGCCAATCTTTGATGCTGGAAATTTTGATGGGGTCCATGCGTGTCACCCCCTTTTCAATGATTACCCCCAGGTAATCGATGCTGGGAGCGTGAAAGATGCACTTTTCCGGTTTGAGGAATAGGTCGTTCTCCTCTAATAGGTCTAGAATGTCGTGTACCGCGTCGATGTGTGCTTGTTCCGATGATTGAGTAGCTATCCCTATGTCGTCCATGTATACCCTGATGATCGTACCTTTGGTTTTGTGGTATGCGATGAGGTCTTTGCAGATTTCGTTCATCATGGTTTGAAACGTTGCCGGTGAGTTGGTAAGCCCGAAAAACATTACCGTTGGTTCGAAGAGTCCGTATTTTGTCTTGAACGCTGCCTTTTCCTGGTCGCCTTCTTTGATTCTCACGTTGTTGTACCCCCAGCGAATATCCAATTTGGTGAATATGAATGCTCCGCTGAGGTCTGCTATGAGCTCCGGGATGAGTGGGAGAGGGTATTGGTTGCGTATCGTCCAGTTGTTGATGTTCCGGTAGTCCTGTACGGGACGTAGTTTTCCATCCTTCTTTTTGATGAAGAAGAAGGATGATGCGTACAGGGATTTAGAGGGTCTGATATATCCTTTAGCCAATTGTTCGTCGATCCATTCCTTGAGCGCCTTGTCTTCCGTTTGACTCATTGGGTAGATCTTGCAGTCGATCGTGTCTGGTGCGTTCGGTTTGAAGTCGATCGCGTGATCCCAGGGTTTTGACAACGGGAATCGATTGGACTCTTCCTCGCTAAAGATCTTGACATGTCGTTGGTATTCTTCTGGGACCGCCTTCTTTTCCGTGTACTGTTTGGCTTCTATAGCCATTTCGGTCGACATCGTTGCGCGTAGGCGGGTGTTTTCGAGGTCGCATTCCCTTCGCAGTTGTTCTTCGATCTTCTGCTTATTGGGGAGTAGTAGCTTCTCGAGTACGAGTCGTGCTATGACTGGATCTATTCGTGGTTTTGTGGGGTTGACAGTGCGGAGGACAACTGGATACTCAGCTTCGTTAAGCGTGGCCGTTGCCCATTGGATATCGGGTTGGAAGGTCGCCAGCCATGGGTATCCTAGTATTATGTCTTCTCCTCCCACGTCGGTTACTAGGAATCGCATCTCTTTGACGACTCCTTTGGTTTGTACTTCTAGGTCCACGCAGTGGGTAATCTTGCCCCCCTTGTTGTGCGTGCCGTCGATGTTCCAGATCTTTCGATGACGGTCTAGTTCCTTGAGGCCCAGCCTCATTCTCTTGACGAAGTCCGGATGTATGAAGTTGTTAGTGGCTCCGGAGTCCACTAGTGCTCGTTTGTCGGCCATGGCGTAACTTGCGCGCAATGAAACTGGAACATGCATAGATTGATAGCGCGTTATGAACACAGAGTTACACCGTAATGCCCTCACCCAGGCCGTCGGGTTTAGGCGCTTTGAAAATCCTCTCGCCCCAACAAGTCCCAAACCACCAAGTCTCTGGCTTCGTCATCAAGGTTTCGGACTCCGTTTATCCAGCTGGTCGCCCGGTCTTGCGGCGTATCAGTGGTGGCGCGGGCGCCGCGGCTGCTGCCGCCATCTTCCTCAAATTGGATTAGGGGTTCTTCTTGGACGCTCTGGACTTCTTCTATAAACGCCCCCCTTCCTTGGCGAGGTTGCCAGTTCGTGTTGGCACGCGGTTTGCGGGGTTGGCGACAGTCGTGGGACATGTGTCCGAGTCTTCCGCAATTGTAGCAGTCGATATTCTTCTTGTCCCCAACTCCTTTTCCTTGGGGACGTCCTTGCAGTGTGTACGGGGGTCTAGTGTAGTCGATTTCTTCAGAGCCTGCGAGTCGAGCGCGGACTCTTCCGGGAGTGGTGTCCATGGCATCCGGGTGATTCCGGAATGCCTGCCATCCTTGGCGCGGCTGTTGAGGTCGGTTTGGAGCATTGAAAGTTCTGAGAGAAGTATTGCCCGGCTTACCGGGTCCCGGGGGTTTTCGTCCCCCCAAACGCGTTTGTAAGTGCATCCATTTGTGCTGTTGTTCAAGCGCAGCTGTCTTCCACTGAGCGTACGTGTTTGGGCTGTGGAAATTGTACGCGCTCTTGTAAAGTTCTACCGGGAGTCCGCTGGTGAACTTGTCGAGGACTAGAGAGTCATCGAAGCGGTATCCTGCCTCCCTGACTGCTTTTTCGAATTTGGCGACGTAGGAGTCGATATCTTGTCCTTCCATTCAGAAACCTTTCTGAAGTTCCTGTTGCGCTCTTTCCTTCTCGAGTGTGTTGGCGAACGTGCTGTGGAAACCGAGTTCGATGGCTTCCCAAATCCACTTGTCGTAGGGTCCATGTTTGGCTTTGTACGCCTTGACCCATTTGGTGGTGGAGAGGACCCATTCGTTGACATGGTCCCCTTGGATATAGGTGAGAAAAATCAGCGCTTTGCGATAAGGGAGAGTGAATGCAGGGTTGTCATAGTTGGTTTCCACGAACAGTTCCCATTGCGTGAGGAACTGTTGAACTTTGGTGCGGTCTCCGGTGAATACGAGGGGTTCCTTGCCCATAAACTTCTCGGGCTTGGTTCCACTTGACACGTTTGGTCCGGTGAAGAGTGGTCCTCCTGGATCTCCTCCTCCATCATCTCCTCCACCTCCTCCGGGTCCTCCGGATGGGGGTCCTCCGCCACGGCTGATACGTGCGGGTTCCTGGAATGTGGTTGGTTGTTCGGTGATTGTAGTGGTCATGTCTGTAGGGATAGACTCAGCTAGTAATCCCAGTTGCGCTTCTTCTTCTTCTGCTTGTGCTTCGAGGATGTGAATTTCTTCGGGGTTGCTTCCCAAGGATGGGGATGGTGCGGGTGTCTTGGGAGTAGGGGAGCGGACTGGTTCTTCTTCTTGTCCGTCGATAGGTCCCCACTGGTCTCTGGTAGTTGTTTCGCTTTGACGAATGTCGAGGTGAAGGCCTGATCCTGCGGGTCTGACGACTTGCAATTTGCCGTGGAGTTCGTCCCACCTAATTTCTGTCCAACAGGTGTGGTCGAAGTTGAATTCTACTGGAATAAGTCCGGTTTTGCCGTCCTTGTAAGTATAGAGGACTACGTAGCCTGGGTCTCCTTGTTCTGTTTGCCAAAATGCTCCTTTGAGGTATTGTTTAGGGACGTTGCGTTCCCCTCTTCTGTTGATGTGATACGGTCGGAATGGGATCCAAAGATCTCTGGTTGTTACTGCGGAAGCCACGTTGAAGGATCTTGGTCTTAATGTAACGTCTACCACGGACGTTCGTCTGACTTAGACGCTGTTGTGACGTGGGTTCCCTTGGGGGTGAAACCTGTGATTGTCCGAGTGCTCGGGAAAGACTGCGGGGTGAGGCCAATATGTGCCTGTGGAATCTCTATAGGTGTATAGAGTCTCTGCGATGGGAACGTTTGGCGGTGGATTGGGGA